>JAJMFP010000182.1:0-23018 GCA_030574855.1 Taiozyma rabaulensis
TGTTGTTGTAAATGTCTGTTTCTTCTTTGTTGACTTCTATGATGACGATCAGCATTCTTAGTCTCATTTGGTGGATTTGGATGACCATACCCGTGTAAGTTTGGCTTCTTGTTAATGTTCAAATCCCAACCTTTACCGCCGTTCAATTTCATCCAATCATATTTACCATCCATACTTTCACCAATATCTGTTAATGCACTTTCTAACAACTTTCTATAACCTTCATAGTTTGGAGTTTCTTCAAACCCTAGGTTTCTAACAGTTTCTAAGTATTGGGCAAATTGTGGTGGGAAATTAGCACCTAGATCATGGACTTGGGTAGTTCTCTTCTTTTCACCAATCTTTTCATATTTCTGCTTGTTAGTTGGTGCCTTCAGACCTTGCCATGGTAATTGACCTCTCAAGAAGTAGAAGAACACATGACCTAATGCTTCCAAATCATCTCTTCTTGATTGTTCTCTACCCAAATGTGTGTTGATGGACATATATCTGGCAGTACCACTTAGTGATTTCTTTTCTCTGTATGGAATATGTTGTTTGGTTCTTGGATCTCTGTATTGCTTAGCCATACCGAAATCAACAAGGTGTATTTGGTTTTCATCAGGCTGACCAGGTCTCCCAATTAAAAAGTTATCTGGTTTGATATCTCTGTAAATCAAATCATGGCCATGTAAAGTTTCAATCAGAGTAATCATCTGAACGGCAATTTGCACAGTGGTCTTAACACTGAAACGACGACCACACCAATCAAACAAATCTTCAAGGGAAGGACCCAATAGATCAATAACCAAGATGTTGTGTAGACCTTCTTGACCGAAATAATAAGCGTTTGGGACACCAGGGGAACCGGTCAAATGTTTGTAAGTTCTGTATTCATCTCTCAACTGAGGAGCTTCGGTCTTTCTAGGCTCAAACTTGATGGCAACAGGAACTTGGTTGATCATATTAGTACCTTCAAAGATAACACCAAAGGAACCTTCACCGATTTTCTTACCAATCTTGTAATGTAAACCGACAATGGTGGAGTTAGAATTGGATGATGAAGAGGAAGAGCTTTGTTGGTTGGTTTGTTGTGAATATGATTGATGGTTGGTATTGGTGATGTTATTGATGGCAGCAGAAGAGGCAGCGACAGCAGCAGCTGAAGCGTTGTTGTTGTTAGGACCAGCACGACTCATGTTGGTTCGAAGAATGTGCAAGTATTAAAGGAGGAAATCAAAATAATGATGAAAATGGGGTAATGCAAATGCTAATGGATGAGTGATAGGGGATAGTACGTGTAATGCAGGATGGTAGAAGTGCTGTGAGGTGGAGCTGATGAGATGGAGAACAAGAGTTGGTACTAAATCAAATGGATCAGGAGGTGCTCGTTCGACGTGGAAAGGAGTCGCACAAAGCTCGGTGGGAAAGCAAGTTGTGGATGCAGGGAGCCAGCGTGGAGGACAGAGACGGGGAATTGGAGGGTGTTCCGTGTGCGAAGTGGGCACTTTTGTGGTGGAGAAGACCCTTGTTGGAGGTTGATTTGTGAGTTTGGACTCTGGAGATTGAAAAGTTGAGCTTTTCCCAGCTGGTTTTTTTTCTTTTTCGAACTTTGTGGATTTTTGGCGGGAACAGTCATGAAAAAGAAATTGCGTGCCCGCGTGGAAATGGCAGACTCTGCTGATTTTGGGCTGATAACGAGAAAGGCAGGAGAACGAGAAAACAGTGGAATGTGTGGTGTTTGAGGGTTTAATGGGTTTATGGTCAGCCGTGTGGGGATCAAGAGAGTTAACACTGAGACTTATGCCCCCAACGCCTCTCCTACAGGCTTAGGGCAGATTGTCGGTGTGTCGTGCTAAATTTAGCATTATAGCCCGCATCATGAATCAAGCACCACATGAAACCGGCTTTAAATCCCTGTGGTTGACACCGGGGAGTGTTCAGTGATCATGTATAGTAGCTATATAGTCTATGTTTAATATATTTAAGGGCTTTACATGCTCATTAGCCCAATTGAAACAAGTACTTAAGCTTACAGTAGTAAGCACTACACCAAGTCAAAACACTAAGATACACATAGATTTCTTGAAACCTATAAAAAACACGCCATATCGAGTCAAAGAAGTGGACAAAAACCAAATGCCATCTCCTTTGATCTCTCTTTTCAATCTTTTTTTCAATACAACAACAATGCTAAAACAAATAAACAACAAAACATGCTAAAAAAGTTTATAATGATCTCTCAACTTTACAAACTAACTTGAACTTGAACTTGAGTACTTGGAACTCTTACAGTTACCTGTCAAGATATTCTTTGGTAGGTCATACCCAGTATCAGCCCAACTTGTCAAGTTTGCATTGTAGTAAGCCTTCTTATGGTTCAAAATGTAATCTGTTGTTGGGTGAGATGATGGATCACATGTCACAGAAATGGCATCTTCAGGTTGATAAACACGAACGTAGTCAATACGCATTTTGCTAGGGAAGATAATGGATGGCCAATCAATGTAAGCCCAATTGTTGGAAACACCCAAGTTCATGATAATAGACATTGGTTCTTTTGAAATTCTTCTCCAGTCAACGTTACCATCTGGATGTAGAGCTTGTGAGTATATTGTGAAAGTTGGATCATCACCAACAAACCACATACAGTAACCATCATCATTATCATGCAAGTATTCGAACCCGTACTTTTGGTAGTAGTGGTCAGAATCACCATCTTCATACCATTCTGGATTCAATGTAGACACAGCAGACACAGCTTGTTGGAATGGACCACCACAATAAGTATTCATAGCAGTGACACTTGAGTTGTAAATTTCAACGAAATCGTAGTCTGGAATGTACCAAATATCATAAGGAGCAATTTGCATAGATTGTGAGACAACACCGGTTTTCAAAGTAGTATCTACTGCACCTTCAAGAGCATCAATTTCAGTAGCACCTCTACCAGTACCTTGGTTTGGATGATCTTCACCATCACAAGTACAAACACTTAATCTTTGACCTGGCAAGTATGAAATACCATCAGTAGCAGATTGATTTGGAGTAATACCAGCATCACAGGATTCATAAGTATAAGGCCAAACACCTTCAGCAGAGGCCACGTAACCAGCTCTAGCCAAGTTACCCAAAGTCCAAATACCTGGCCACAGACCAGAAACGTTACCAAAATTTGGCAACATAGCAGAAACTTCAATGTTACCTTGAGTGAAACACATCTTGTTCCATGATTGGACCATACCTGATCTGTAGAATAAGTTGTGATTTTCAAAAGCATCCATTTGTAATTGTAAAGTACCTTCAGAGGTGGAAGCAGCATCTGGATCATACCATTCTAAATCTTTAGTGGCATCATAATGAATATCAACAGCGGTCCAGAATTGGTCATCACCATCATAGAAAGTACGACCTTCAGCATTAAACTCATCAGAAAAGACCAATTTCCATTTGTCACCATTCTTAGATTCTTTTTCATAAGCAGATTCTGGGGTATCTGGGTCAACCAAAGACGTTCTGATAGCACTTAAGGTTGGGTATGAGTAGTAAGTCAAAATTTCAATAACTTGAGGAGATTCCTTGTGATCAGTAACACCAGAATACGTCAGAACTGGTAAGACAACGAATAAAGCAATAGCACCTAAGAATAGGAACAATAAACCCATCAGACCACCAAATGATCTCTTATCCATGTTTTTCCAGTCTTCTTTAAATCTGTGTTTATCAGCATAAGCATCAGCAATAGGATCTGGGTTGTGCAGGTAGTCATCTGGTTCTTTTTCATCGATATGCAGAGGGAATGAAGAAGCTGGATAACCACCAAATGGACTGAAGTCAGCATCCACTAGGAATGGGTTTGAGGATGCTTCTGAGTTTGAAGATTTGTCAGAAAGTATAGAAGACTTCTTGTTATGTGACTGTAGTAGGTTAACATTGGAGCTCATTGAACCGGCCATGGAAGCGACTCTTGAACCACCAATAGATGGGTATCTGTCGTACTCAGGTGGTGAGTACACGTCATTTGTTATACTTTGGTTTTGGTTGAAGCCAGAAATGTTGGATGATGAGTATGAATGTGCGTTTTGATTTAGGGAGTTAGCAGAAGAGCCATTTTGATTGTAGTAGCCTTTGTAATCTATAAATGGTTTACTTGGCTTACCGTTCAGGTTTGTGGTGGAATCTTCACTTGAATTTGAATCATCATAAGAGTTTAGTTCATCTTGGATAAATGGATTTCTTGGGTCTTGAGAGTCGTCAGATTCACTTGTGTTCTTACTGCTCGCAAGTGGGGGGCGATCAGTCAAGTTTCTTGTAGACATATTGTGGATCTTCAGACGAGTTCTGGGTTGTTCAGGATAATGTCTCTCTTTTTGAATGAACTTTTCTTTAAATCAGGAAAATTGACAGTTTCGACTGGATTTCGCACGTAACAATTGAGTTTGAGTAAGACTTTGGCCTGGGTGCAGTTGCAGCTTCTTTCTGGATTGAATCTTTTGGAAGGAAAGGGCAATCAAGCTGGATCAAAGAATTCACTCGTTCAAAGGGATGGTCAGAGCAAAACAAAGGAAATCACGCGAATGAAAAGGACTCTAGTAGTGCGCTCACCCGTGGGTTTGGATGTCTATGAGATTTTGTGAGGGAAGGGACCAAAAAGACGCCACTTGATTGTCTGGTTCGGGGGCAAATTTGCAGGTTTGTTGATGGAAACTTCGAAGAGAGCGGCTGTTAGGGGAATTTTTTGTGTTTTAATTTTCTTGAACTTTTTTGAAAAAAGTTGTCAAGTACTTCTGTCCCAAAGAGAAATGTGAATTTTGTTAGGCGAGCAAGGATTTTGTCCAAGATACGCGTCTTTTTTTCGCGGAAAAGAGACATTTTCGGATAAATGTCTCGAGCTTCGAGGCAAAGTTCTTTTTTTAGAACGAAGGGTAACTGTAAAATGTAGAGGTTTTTTCGAAAGCGGATAGTCTAAGATCTGCAATCGGGGACAAATGCATAGACAAGGCAGTGGAATTGGCCAACGTCTCTTCTACGCCGCAAAGGAGAGTCTGTTTTCAAGGCAGCAGGAACGTTCCTTCTTGGACTGGGAAGTTGGTTTGGTTTGGCCTCTTCAGGTACAAAGTCTGCTCTACACACTAAGAGTTTCTCCTGGAAATTGGCTCTTGTCCGTGTGTCTTTTTTGAACTTGTCTCTTTGGACTTCTTCTCAGATTTGTGCCAAAAAGCCCAGTTGATTTCAACACCGCCTCAAAGTAAACAACCGGCCAATTCGAATTTATGGTCCAGGACACAGCATACTGGGGCTTCTGGGGCTGTATGAAAAAGTTCTAAATAAAGAAGATCTTGCAACATGGCTTCGTAAAAAGCTTTTGAAACGCCCGTAGATACATAGTCAGCTTCTGAGACCGATTTTGAAACGCGCTGTTTTGTATTTTTGATCTGCCTACGCGTCGCGTAAATTTGAGTCCACACATATACTTAAAAGAGGTTTTCGTGCGTAACTTATAGTACTAACTAACTTATAGTAGCTGGCTATGACTTTGACACAAAATCCCACAGACCCAAAGTAGTGAGCTCTGCAGTCTGTTTGTTAGCAGCTTTGAGGCAATTTGCAGCTGCCATCTACTCTCTACATCTGGTCCTTCGTATATCACCGTTAGCCAGTGCTAGAATGAACCCAGCATCATATGTATTTATGGGCCTCCTCTATCACCAATTCAATGCGTTTCTTCACATCCACAACATAATACTTTGTCTGAAACTTGATGGACTCACTGATGTTGAGATCGTCTTCCAAAGCCTTCAATACAATGTATGGGTCACCTGTTAGATTTCTATTCAGCTCAGCACCGCTCTCTTTAACGTTCTTAGCAAATATTTTTGCACCAAGCACCTGTTTAAAGATCTTGACCTTATCATTGTCTGATTTCTTCCTGAAAATAACGTATTCTTTGTAGTGTTTCTCCTTCACTCGGTCTCCTAGATCTATCTTCTCCAATTGATCCCCATATTGTTTCTTGAAGTCAATGAATAGACGCGGTGGTTCAATGCTTTCTAATAATTTCATGAATTGTACAAATGGGTGTAGTTCGACTGGAGTCTCCACTAAATCTTCATGATCTTGGTTTTGTAGAAGCTCTTGAGCATGTGCATCATACAGAGATTTTCTTGTGGAATTGTCAGGAACGCTATGGAATCTCGGATCATTGAGCAGCTGTAATGAGGCAGTCTCCCATGGTTCATAAGGATTGATATCTGTCTCTTGTAATAGTGAAATGAACTCTGCTGGTGAGTCCTCTTCGTCTGAGGAGTCTAGATCTGATAGGTTAATACCATTCTCCTCATCATCTGAGGATTCCTGTGCTTCTGAATCGTCTTGAGGTACTGGAGTTGGTACATCTTCAATCTCAATGCGCTGCTTGGGAGGGTCCTTTGGGGCGAATTCTGGGTTTGATACCTGTTGTGGGTCATTATCTTCGCCTGTCTCTTCTTCGTCATCACTACTCTCATCCGATGAATAACCTTGAACTAGGCCTGTGGCCTTTGGTGGTTCAGTTTCCTGGGGTATTGGTTCGTCTTCGACTTTTGGCTCGTCTTCAATGACATTGTCCAATTCCATCTCATGATCAGCTTGAGACTCAGCAGAGTCATCTAGTAGGAACTCTTTGAGCTCCTCTTCCACTTTTGTCCGAACTTTCAAGCCTCTTGACTTCGCTATCAGCACAATCAGCAGTCTCTTTTCCTCGTCAGTCAACAGTTCACCAACTTCATTCTGCCAAGTTGATTCTTTAGTCTCTTCATTGTAGTAGAATTGGGATCCCAGATTAGTTATAACAACTACCCATGATGTATTGGGAATCTTGTATCTGTACTTTGAATGCTCTTGGAGTTTTGGTTTGGTGTATGTCGACTCCTTCGTGATGGAGTTGTAGTAATAATAATGGCCTGTTTGTGAGTTAGTAAGCCGTCCAATTGATAGCAGAGTCTAGCTAGCTGAACATACCACTTGGTGCAAGGTGCTGGGTCCAGTTTTCGGGAAGATCCTTGTCTTTTCCACTCATTATTTGTTCTTGCGTAAGGCTCAAGCACAAACCAGTTTGGTGCATCGATCGAGAATCGAAAGTGCCAAAAGATTTCAAAATCTGAAAATTCAAAAATCATCACCGTAAGGACTCCAGACCTTAACCAACAACAAAAAAGCACAATTCAACATGGGCTCCAGAAGATACGATGGTAGAACCACCATCTTCTCTCCAGAGGGTCGTCTATACCAAGTAAGTATACGCTCCACACTGCCCAATTGCCCCTTTGTTCACTATCAAATGTCGAAATCGGGGGAACAGTGGCGATATCCATCAACAGCATTACTAACGCCCAATTCAAGGTCGAATACGCTCTAGAAGCCATCTCACATGCCGGTACAGCCATTGGTGTCCTGGCCAAGGACGGGATTGTCCTTGCTGCCGAACGTAAAGTCACTTCGAAGCTATTGGAACAGGACTCATCAGCAGAAAAGATCTATTCTTTGAACGACAACGTTGCCGTCGCTGTCGCTGGTATGACTGCCGATGCAGGTATCTTGATCAACAGTGCCCGTGTCAGTGCACAGAACTATCTAAAGACATACAATGAGGAGATCCCTGTCGAACTATTGGTGCGTCGTTTATGTGACATCAAACAAGGTTATACACAACACGGTGGGTTAAGACCATTCGGTGTCAGTTTCATCTATGCCGGTTATGACGAACGTTACGGCTTCCAACTATACACATCCAACCCATCAGGTAATTACTCTGGTTGGAAAGCCACCAGTATCGGTGCTAATAACACAGCTGCTCAGACATTATTAAAGCAAGATTTCAAAGCAGACTTGTCCTTGGAAGAAGCTGCCGAGTTGGCATTGAAGGTCTTGAGTAAGACCAGTGACAGTGTGACGCTAAACAGTGAAAAGTTGGAATTCGCCACCATTCAACTGAAGAGCGATAAAGTTGTGCAGCAGTTATGGAAGCCTGCCCAAATTGATCGTTTCTTGAGTGAAAAGGGTATTGTCAAGGAGGAAGAGGAGGAGTAAACTAGCTAGACGCGAGTACAGGTTACATGAGTACTTCGATTGTAGACTGTAGTGCTTTAATAACCTGATTTTGACTTTTTGTGAGGGAAAGTTGGAAGCCTTGGCCTTCTCATTGTCTGCTATGTTTTTCAAAGTGAAAATGAAAGGCTACAACTCATCGAAACATCAACAAATCAGCCAAATCGCCAAACTACGCGCTGTTCATTGATGGTGTGAGTGTCTTCCACTGCCCTTCTCTAACGACACACTGCTAACCCGCTGCCAGGTCGCTGGTCACGATTTCCGAGGTGCCTGTGGGCTACACGACGCCCAAGTTCCCGTCCATCTACTGGCCCGTCAACAACGACAGCTACAAGGTGTCGTACCTGTACTACGCGTCCGACATCTGGCGCTTCACGGTGTTCTGGACGCTGATCTTCTTCGTGGGCTTCTACGCTGCTGCGGGCGTGAGCGCTGCCTTCATGAAGCGGCGGCTCGTGGGCGGCGTGGTGCTGGTGGCCGCCTACGTTCTCATCGGCGGTGTGCAGGCGGTGGCCAGTGGCACCGTGGTGGGCGTCGTCTCCGCGGCCGTGTACAAGGCGGGCCTGTTTAAGATGTCGACGTGGGTGCCGCTGTGCGCCGGCTGCTTCCAGCTGCTCTTCAACCTGGTCACCTCCTACTCCACGGTCAGCGTCTTGATGTGAGGGCTGTGTGCCTTCCCGATTCGGAAGTCTAGCTGGCAGTGCCATGTTTTTCCATAAATCTGAAATTTTTGGCACATTTCCCTCAGCTTCTCACCCCCAACAATAAGCCTCCAAGACATGTCATCTGCATTAGTCAACCGCTCCATCGCGACCCTGAAGACGGTATGTCCCCATTGACGAGCCCTGGCCTCTTTTTGTGACTTTTTTACTGACCTCATTCTGTTCTCTAGGAACTAGAGTTCTTACGTGAATCCAACGTCATTTCCGAAGACTTCTTCAACAAAGTCATCAACAGTCTGCCTGATCGTTACCAAGCTGGCTCTGCCCCTATCGAGCTATCCTCTGGTCAAACATCTTCGCCTTCCCTGAATGAAAAACAGTCCTATTTGGCTCCACCTGAACCACCAAGACCACAAAGACCTGTCTCCACTACCCCAGAGGAGTACGTCGAAGCCATTTATGATTACAAGAAACAACAGCCTGAAGACTTAGAACTAAGGGCTGGTGATAAAGTGAAAGTTCTCGAGCACACTTCTGCTGACTGGTGGAAAGGCTCCGTCAACGGTAGAGAAGGTATGTTCCCATCAAACTATGTCAAGCCAGCAGTGTCAAGAGCCCCTTCCCCTGTCCCACAATACCAATCATCTCCTTCCCCTTCATTCCAACAACAACACAACCAGTATGCTCAACCACAATACGCTCAACCACCTCCACCACAGCAACATGGCCCTTTCCCAGGCTATAACTACAACAATGGTAACATGGTGCCATACCAGCAGCCACAACAGCAACAGCAGCAACCTCAACAGGTCGTTGTGCAACAGGAACAACAGTCACAGCATTCAGGTATGAGTGGTGCTGCTAAGAAGTTTGGTTCCAAGTTGGGTAACGCTGCCATCTTTGGTGCTGGTGCCACCATTGGTTCTGATATCGTGAACTCTATCTTTTAAGTGCTACTTGAGATGCCTTCCATATATATTTATGCTTAGATATACCTAATTTCTACGACTTGGTTGATGATGATACCTTTTATGAACCTTTTAAGTGTAGAAGTGATGATTTGAGATAGGTTGTCCCCTTTGAAGTTGGTTTCTATGATGTTGGCTGTCGTTCTCAAGCATTTCCATTCTCCAGGCTCTAATCAGAAAACTCAGTCTGAAACACTCAGTTCAAGCTCGCCTAACACTCGCATGCATGCATAATCTTCTGGCCTGCCATGAAACTGCGCGCCTCAAGTCGCTTGTGTTCAGTTCTACGTTCAACGGTTGAGTGATTTACAACATTTTTACCTAATCGGGACAAGACAATGGAACATCATAGTTTCCTAAATTTTAGCTAACCTCAAATCACCATTGTCCTCGCCCGATCTGGCAATCCTTCTGCACCAAAAGGATTTCCATGCGTCTCAAGTCTCGTTTGTTTCAGTTCTGTCGCACTTTATGAGGCACTCCTAACAGCAGATGGGATTTCTATAAAGCTTTTGATATCTGTCGATGTTTCTGAAATAGTTCACAAACTGGTTAGATACCACCATCGTTCACATTCTAAACACATCAACAATGAAGTTCATCAGTTTATTCGCTCTTGCCGGTCTAGCCTTTTCTGTCTTCGCTCAAGGTTCTGTCTCTTGTGAGGAAACTCCAAGTCCAATCTCCAACACCGCTACAAGAACTCTAACAGCCAACGGTGGTAAAACTGTCTTGCTCTTCACCACAGTGTCGGTCACTGAGTTTGTCAACCAGTGTGGCACATCATCTACTTCTAGTACAACAAGGGAAACTCAGACCATAACTATTGACTAGACCATCAACGACTTGCTGATCTAACGTCCATCTTCTTATACTTCTTCTTCTGCTGCTCATCCGCTTTGGCCTTCTATCTAATTAACAATTGATACATTTGTAATTTTTGCACATCACTCATAGTCTATGTCGACACTTATAGTAGTCTCTAGCACATCGGCGATCAGTTTATACAACTTCATGTGTTCCATAACGTCTCATGAATTACTGTACATCATGGCTCGTGATCAATATAGTATATTCATTATTAATGACTTCGACATGAAGTTGCTTACCGGTCATCAGTCTACCACCTAGTCAGATAGCTGATCGTGCTATACTACAAAACTGGTTTATATATGATATAATCATTAATGATATATAACTAATCTCTGTAACAATAAAATAACTAATAAAACAAATATTATAAGAAGAAAGGAAAATGCAAAAGGAATAATGAACAAAAAGAAATGAATGACAAGGCTCTAGGTGTTGATGACCTAGACAAATAGGACCAAGAAAGGTAGGATGATCATGGACCAACTAATCATATTGGAAGAAGCACCGTTATCAAATTCAATGGCTTCAGGAGTGTTGCTACCTGAAGATTGGGAATCAATTGATGAAGCTGAACCAGTAGCTGAGCTTGAAGTTGGATCTGAGTTGGAATCCGAGTTGGAGTCTGAGTTGGAATCTGAGTTGGAGCCTGATGATGGTGATGGAGTAGAAGTACCAGAAGTGGCAGCTGAATCAGTACTTCTAGCAGCCGCAGTACCTGTGGCAGCAGAAGTTTCTGATGTGGTAACAGCAACTGATGTAGCAGCAGCAGCATCTGATGTGGCAGTATCAACCAAGGTGGCAGCAGCGTCTAATGTAGCAGTAGTTTCTGGTTTGGCAGCAGTGCCGGTAACATCACCAGAAGCGGTCTTAGAAGGTGACTTAGTGTTTGATGAAGCACCTAAAGTACCATTAGCCAAAGTAACAGCTGAAGTTTGAGCTGAAGCTTTACCATTTGAGCCTGTGTCTGCTACTGAAGCTGCTGTTGAAGTTGTTGTATCAGCCAAATCAGGTGAATCAGTGGTGGAAGTCCCAGAACCTTTTCTGCGCTTAGCAGTCTCGGTAGTTGAAGATGACACTAATGGAACGTAGGAAGTGATCGTTGTTGGCTTACCATCGACTGTAGTTGTGACAGTTGTCAAGCCGGTAGTGATAGTAACCTTGGAGCACTTGTTCTGGTTGCAAGAAGTGGTAGTGATGACAGCAGTTGAAGAAGCTTTGGTTGAAGTAGCTTCAGTTGTAATAGCAGTGGCATCGGTGGTTGATGCAGCTTTGGTTTGTTGAGCAGCGGAAGCAGATTTACCAGACTTGTTAGACTTGGTGTTGGATTCTTCGGTACTAGCAGCAGTGGTGGTTTCAGCAGTTGGGACATAACTGGTATATTCAACAATTTTACTACCATCGGTGGAGGTGATAACAGTGAATCCAGTTGTAACTGGAACTTCTGAGCAGCGGTTTTCTGAGCAGGAGGTGACGGTGATGACAGTGGTGGCAATACTTGAGGTTTGACCCTTTGTGGATTGAGATGATTTAACAGACAAAGGTGTGGTGGAAGTGGAAGTAGTTGTGGAGGCAAGCTTGGTTGATAATGTTGATGTAGATGAAGTGGATGGTGTAGCAGCGGTAGCTTTAGCATTGATGGTTTCGGAAGCCAATGTTGTAGTTGAAGAGCGATTCTGGGTACCATTAGATGATACTGAAGCAGCAGCTTGTTTACCCGTGGATGATGACGTTGATGGTGTTGCTGTTGATGTTGATGATGTGGATGCAGTTGAGACTTTGTTAGTTGAAGCTTGTGGCAAAGGAGAAGAGGTATTGGTTGTGGCCTTGGTTGTTTCTGTGTTGGTGGATAATGATAGAGCTTCAACTGATAGCGAAGCTTTGACAGTGGCAGAACCTGTGGTGGCGGTGGTGGTGGAACTTGGGTCGATGGTTGGGACAGTGGAAGTGGTTGATGTCGTAGAAGTGGAGGAGGTAGCATCGGTGTTAGCAGTAGCAGCCGTGGATGCAGTGGCAGTAGTGGATGCAGTAGTGTTGGAGGTGACACCAGTGGAAGGAGATGGAGTAGATTTAGTAGTATTGGATGTAGCCGCAGCGGTAGCAGTAGCGGTAGAGTCCGTTTGGTTGTCAACAGCTTGTGGTGAGGAAGTATTTGGATTTGGATTTGGATTTGGAGATGAAGTAGGGTCTAGAGTAACCACAGTAGCGACTGGGCCAATCACGGTGGTTAGTTGAGCAGCAGTTGATGAGCCTTGATCAGTATTAGATAACGTTGTTTCTCTTGAGTCAGGTGTATCTAATGTAACAACGGTGGAAACTGGCCCAACCACAGTCGTCAGTTCAACATTCGATGCTTGATCTGATGATTGTACAGTATCGGTCTGGGCGGCGGCTGAAGCAGAATCATATGAGGCAGATGATGCATCTAACGTTGAAGATGGTGACTCTAAGGCAGCGGATGGTGATGAAGTGGAGGTGGTATCAGTCGCAGATGTTCCAGCACCAGAGTCCGTAGAAGACAGGCTTGATAGTTCGGATGACACATCGGACGATTCAGCTGAAACGTCACCAGTGGTCATGAAGTCAGCTGTTGAACCAGCCGTGGTTGATGCCTGTGGAGGGTCCAATGTAGCGACAGTAAAGGCAGCAGCAATAGTTGTTGTCATATCGTTATCAGTCTCAGTGTTGGTGACAAGGGAGTCTTCACTTTCCATGGACGAACTTGTTGCAATAGCAGATGACGCAGCAGCTGAAGTTTCACCAGCGATGGATAACGAAGCACCAGGTGTCAATTCACTTGTTGAACTTTCAAGAGTCAACAATGGTGAGGTTTTTGTAACAGATTCCAAAGCGGACTCAATGGAGGAAGAATCGACAGCCGAGGCCTCGACTGATGGGGACTCCATAGATACATGAGCTGAGAAATCAGTACTTGATGACTCGCCCAAGACAGAAGAAGCTGATGAGGCAACTAAATCTTCGCTGGACAACGTAAGAACTGTAAAAGCACCATTCACGGTGGTAGTGGAACTTGGAACAACAGCAGAAGATTCCGTAAATGATGACTCAGCGGGGAATAGATCAACTGAGGATGAACCAACTGAAGAAGATTCAACTGATGAGCCAACTGAGGATTCAACGGAAGATGAGCCAACTGAAGAAGACTCATCAACTGAGCTGGACAATGACACAATTGTAGAAGCACCATCAATAGTTGTAGTAGAACTCAAACCAACAGCAGACACTGAGCCAGATGAAGATGCAGCAGAAGCTTCGACGGAGGATGAATCAGCAGATGATAGATCAACTGAGGATGAGCCAACGGATGAAGAGTCAACTGATGAGCCAACTGAGAATTCGACGGTAGGTGAGTCAACTGAAGAAGACTCATCGACTGAGCTGGACAATGACACAATTGTGGAAGCACCATCAATAGTTGTAGTAGAACTCAAACCATCGGTAGACACTGAGCCAGACGAAGATTCAACAGACGAGTCAACAGAAGATTCGAAGGATGGTGCAGCAGAGGATAACAAGTAGACGAAGGATGAGCCAACTGAGGATACATTTGATGATGAGCCAGTTAAAGACGTTTCAGCGGATGTTGATTCGACCAAAGCTGTTTCAAAGGATGAACCGACGGCAGATTCGATGGTAGATATGACACCCGAGGAATGACCCATTGATGATGAGTCAATTGATAAACCAGCAGACAAATCCGCGGATAATGATCCGGAGGAGGAATCAACTGATGACTCAGCTGAAAAAGATTCAGTAATCAGTGAACTAACGGAAAGAGACTCTCTTAACGATTCAAAAGAGGCAGAGTCATCTGATAAGCTGGACAGCGTCACAATAGTAGATTCCGCCCCAAATGTAGCAGCTGATCTTGTTAGCATGAAAGATGATGACTCAGACACCAACGAATTGGTTGATGAGGACGCCACTGGTAGCTCAGTCATGGATGACGATTCAGTGATAGCGCTAGACAAAGTCAGAACAGTAGAAGCACCATCGATAGTCGTAGTGGAGCTCAAACCAACAGATTCAGCAGCAGCATTAGGTAGAGGAGACGGAGTCAAGGTTGGTAATGATGAGTTGAAGTAGCCACGGAAAGTGGAGGATTCAGCACTTGAGAAGGAAACCACGGAGCGAACAGCAAGAGTCGTGAACTCACTGCTTGACAATGACTCTGTCAACGAGTTTTCAGTAGATTCGGATATCGATTCGCCATATGATGAAGGTTCCACTGATGAATCTTCTTCCATAGAATTTGACAAGGTTATCACCGTAGAAGAGGCACCAAATGTAGCAGCAGATCTTGAAACTGGACCGGACGACCATGAAAAGCCAACTGATGAAGACTCATACACTGAGCCGGAGAATGACACAACTGTGGAAGCACCATCAATAGTTGTAGTAGAACTCAAACCAACAGCAGACACTGAGCCAGATGAAGATGCAGCAGAAGCTTCGACGGAGGATGAATCAGCAGATGATAGATCAACTGAGGATGAACCAACTGAAGAAGATTCAACTGATGAGCCAACTGAGGATTCAACGGAAGATGAGCCAACGGATGAAGACTCATCGACTGAGCTGGACAATGACACAATTCTAGAGGCACCATCAATAGTTGTAGTAGAACTCAAACCAACAGCAGACGATAACACCATTGAGGATGAGCCAACTGAGTAACCAGTGAAAGAAGAGTCGACAGAGGAAGACTGATCTGAGGAGCTGGATAATGTAATAATCGTGGAGGCAGCACCGAATGTTGCAGGGGCTCTTGATGCAATAGTAGATGACGACCCAACTGGCAATGATGATTCTACTGATGTAGTTTCAGCTGAGGATGAGCTAATTGAGGACCCCAATGAAGACAATACCGACGTCACATTTGTTGAGGCAGCGGCAGTTGAACTTGGTTCTGTAACAGATGAAGACCCCGATGTGAATGATTCGAGTGAAGATGACCCAGCCGATGAGGTTTCATCATATGTACCAGATGAAGTGTCAAAAGTTTTCGTTGTAGAGTTGGAGTCAGACATAGAGGTGGCATCGGCCGTGATGACGGAGTCATCAGCTGTGTTGGTAGTGGTTGTGTCAGCTGTGTTGGTCGAATAAGCAGTGGTCGTATCAGGAGAAGTGGCGGTGGAGGCAGCAGTAGCCGCATTAGTTGTCGTGGTATCATCGGTGGTAGACGTGCCTGTTGTAGTGGTGGCTTTCACTTCTGCAATCCCATGAAGGACAAGGGCCCTATAGGTGGCAGTAGTAGTCTTAGTGGTAGGTGTTGTACCAGTAGTTTCAGTAGAAGTCTCAGTGGTGACTATAGTTGTAGTGTCCATGTCATCTTCCCCTTCCGTAGTTGGGGTCAGCAGTGTAACTCCAGAAGTGGCACTAGATGTAGAATCGGCGACGTCCATTTCTGTTGACGTTGAAGCAGTCGATTCAGTAGAACTTACCGTTGATGCTGATGTGAAGGTAGTCGTTTCAAGAAGACTTGAAGTTGAAGTAGATGTTGATGTTGGCGTTGATGTTGATGTTGATGTTGATGTCAAAGCAGTCGTTTCAGCAGAAGTTGGACTTAAGGTTAAAGGGGATCTTGATGTTGTTGAAGATGTTGACGTTGAAGTAGTCTTGGACGTAGACGTAGCCGTATCCTCAGTCGTAGACGTATCCTCGGTCGTAGACGTATCCTTGGTCGACGTAGTCGTATCCTTGGTGGTAGAAGTAGTCGTATAATTGGTAGACGTAGTCGTATCCTTGGTGGTAGAAGTAGTCGTATCCTTGGTAGACGTAGTCGTATCCTTGGTAGACGTAGTCGTATCCTTGGTGGTAGACGTAGTCGAATCCTTGGTGGTAGAAGTAGTCGTATCCTTGGTGGTAGAAGTAGTCGTATCCTTGGTAGACGTAGACGTGTCCTTGGTAGACGTAGACGTGTCCTTGGTGGTAGACGTAGACGTGTCCTTGGTGGTAGACGTAGACGTGTCCTTGGTGTTAGACGTAGACGTGTCCTTAGTGGTAGACGTAGACGTGTCCTTCGTAGTCGAACTAGTTGAAGTTGAGGTTGATGTTGACTTTGACGTTGACGTTGAAGCTGATGTTGACGTTGACGTTGATGTTGGCGTTGACGTTGAGGTTGAGGTTGAAGTGGTTGAAGTTGACGTAGAAGTCGTACCAGCAGCAGCAACAGTCGTTGAAGTGGTAGTAGTACCCGTAGACTGGACACACTGATAGTAGTAAGCATTCTGACTCGTGCAAGTGTAACCTGAGACACAACATGTAGCACCGCTCCAATTAGAACCACCACATTGACCATAGGCTGAATTGCATGATGAAGTGCCGGTGGACGTTGAAGTTGATGTGGTCGAGGTTGATGTAGTGGCCTTTGAACTTGAAGTGGTTGTTGAGCTTGAAGTGGTTGTGGACGTTGTCTTCGTCGTTGAAGAGCTTTTCGTCGTTGAAGAACTTTTCGTGGTTGAAGTCGTGGCCTTACTGGTGGTGGTAGAGGCAACACAATATTGTGGCCATTGGTACAAAGGAGCATCATCTTGAGATCTACCTTGATTGTCAGCAGTACACCCAGTGATGTAGTCATAAGAGGTGGCGTAGGTCCACTTTGAACATTCAGTCTTGTCAGTGACACCAGCTGAACACCAGTCAAATTGGATCTGGAAAGAAGGCATGGTGACAACACCACTCGAATCAGCGGAGATGGTGACAGGTAGGGAGACAGTCCATTCATTTGGGTCAGAAATGGTGTAAACCTTGGAGTTTCTTGAGTATAGGACGTATTGAATGTTCCCGATAATCTTCAACTCGGAAAGTGAGGATAATGACATACCATCGTCACCTTCGAAACTGATGGTGACTTGGTAAGTAGTCCCACTTGTCCAAGTGACACTGGTGATAGCAATTGTACACGTTGGAGTGTTCTGATTCTGAGCGTGATAAGTGAAGTCATAATCAGGACATTCTTCAGTGATGGAGTCGCTTGAACATGTCGTGGAAGCGTGAACGATAGTGTTGAGCAGTAGGAAGACGAGCAACTTAAAGAAGTGCATCGTTCGTTGTTTCTAGTGCGCAACAAATGGAGATGATTCTGTATTTTGGCGGTAAAAGGTCTTTTGTGCCAGTTCCTGGCAAAAGCGTCTATCTGGTTCATTTTAAGCAATGGTGATACTCGAGGACTCCATCTTCCAGAAACAGGGTCCATGCAACGAGCAGCGATTTACGGGCTGATGACAGAAGGAAAAAGAAATTCTCCTGCAGGAAACGGATCAGAAATCCTTTCAAGTTTCGACTGTGTATGAGCCTCAGATCTTGATCACCCCACAGTCCCGATTCGGAATTTTTTATGCGCCACAGAAATAAGCCGGTCTGTAGGCGAAACGGTGATCTCCACGCGAATTTCTTCCGGATTTATGTAGTAACGTGTGACAATAGGTACTGTGATCCATTCTGCCAGAGACTTTAAAGAAGCTGAAGCCGGTGTCGACGTTGGCATTGTGTAACAGACACAATCTTTGACCAAATCTGCGATCTTTCTCCTCTGACAGCTGCTTAGAACTTTAAACTGACTGTGCTTCTTGGAGCATGAGATACGCCGCCTTGCATGTAATACAGTTGCAGTGGCCCCAGAAACCGGGGCAAGCCTGCGACCAAGAAGGGGGCCCAGGAGGAGGCTAGGGCCCAGACCCAAAGAGACGCCAGTCAACCACCGATTGGGAACGTTAATGACCTTCATTTGGGCTCAAATCCTCATCTCGATGCTTTCATCTTGCCGTAGCACGCTGGTTTATGTGTAGATCACCTCTTCGTAAAGTGTGTTGGTGGCCCACCTTTAGGACGACTTCTTAACTGGTACATTCTGCGTAGCCTAGTTGAGATGGGTAACTAGGTAGGCACATTAGACCATAGGTCGGTAGAAGCTGGCCATTGAGTTACTGAACAATAGCATCTCATAAGACTACCTTTTCTGGGTTTAGTCTCTAGACTCTAGGCTGCATTAATAGGCTTTCGGTTTTTAACCGATGAGCAAGGCGTTAGCTCTCAGGAAAGAAATCACGGTTGGGATAATTAAGGGAGATGCCTTCACGTCTACATCACCACGCGCTTGAATTGCTTCCAGCACCAGCGTTATCCACCCACAGAGCTAAGTGTCACCACTCCTGTTGGGTGTTCGTGACCTCTACGGCTTTGTTAGACCCCCATTTCCTATGACGGAGTTGGCACATGCTACAGCCGTGTGTGGTGTCTTTAAAGCTTAATCTTAACGTCACAGTTAACACTGAGTCCTGTGTGGGCACATGGGTGACGGCTGTGCCCGCGAGTCGCCTGCGACACACGTCACTATGAGATAATTCACCTCGCCTTCAAATTAAATGCATGACAAGATTCAGATTTGCGATCTGGCATGAGCATTCTGGTTTATGTGCGGTAATGTGGTTTGACTTATCGACGATCTCACCCAAATCACCCAACCTTTGAACCCTATTCTGAGGGGTCTGCTACCAGCAGGTACAGTTGTACTACCTTATTAACAGCTCGAAAAGCATAAAGCCCATTTTAGGTTCACATTTCGCGAATCAAGGCATGCATGGTTGCGGATCTTTGACTTGTTAGAGTTTCTTCGGAAGCTTCCATGCATATTTCCACACTATTGCTCGCATACCCCAAAAATAAACTAAAAAGGCTGTGGAGGTGGCCATCTGGCGTGAAGTTGCCTTGGATTCACTTCTGTGAACCAGGGTCCGGAAGCCTTCCTGTAACGCAGAACCAGCTCTAAGCCCTTAATATCTCGTCTACCTCTCATACCCTATCCTGTCGTATTTTGTTCACAAGCGAGGCGAAAACCGTTGAGGCTTAGACAAAAGCCCGCTACTAATGCTTGTATGAGACCATTTTCAGATCCGGTTGGTGTCTTGAAAATAATTACAGCCCCAGATTTTGGGAGACCGCTGAGACTAAAGTGCATGAACAGCAATCATTAGCTTCTCAGAAGCGCACAGAAATATAGGGATTGAGGCTTTCTTTCGATTGTTGACCTACAGGTGCCGGAAATAGGGCTCGTCAAATATAGCTAATTCGGGGCTGACGAATTTATTTTCGAGTGTCATGAGAAGAGACTAGTGTACATGCCCCTCCTGTTTCGACCCCACCTCAAGGTTGCATTGGTTCAGCTGTGAAGGCAATACCTTCCAATAAGATGAGTAAGGCAATTCTCAAGGCCAGTCGCATCAAGTACTGGTCTCACATCATTATTCTGTGTGCATCAAATTATATAGGTGCGTGCGGTTGTGACAATTGGCATACAGCAGTGAGAGAATAATAGCGCTGTAAGTCTTAACAAAGTGTGTGAGCTAGCTGTACAGTATAGTTGTATTTTTTGACGTCTTGATCAACGTCCAGCTGTCCAGCTGAATCTAGCGCCTGGATGTATGTTTCCAATGTATATTACTTACGAGCCCCAGACGCTTGGATGTCAGTATGGGTGCTCAGTCATGCTGCAGATGCTCACCTTCCAATTGGTACTCAGCTAATTATCCGAATACCTACAAGTCTAGAGCTTAAGACCTGCATCCTCACAACTGTGACCTGTCGAAATATTATCAGCTAATCCATGATGTAGCTTTCAGATTACATAATCGCCTTGTCCTAAGCTGATCTTGGATTACAAATCAGCTACGTACTGTAAGTCCAGTCTCTACTGTCATGAGCTATGTGGCCATAAATCCACCAACTCCGGAATCGCTCAATAAAAATCGTACGTTTTAATCTTTGGGTTCATTTTTTCTGACAAGCATGTCATATGACAGGGTTTGTTCAAATCTGGTGCTGGATCTTTTGAAGAAAGATTCCATGTGATTCCATGAATCTCGATTCCGTGGACACGAGATAGCGGAACCAAAAGTTCAAGCCACAAAACTGGTCATCTATGCTTAACAATTTCCTGTACGCCTTCATCTGAGATCTATTTGCATTCATGACGACCATCTCACCTGCCCACAAATCCCGGTCATGCATATTCCAGCCCGATACTCGGATAAATTTATAATCCGCAAAAAAAAGCAACCCAGTCTTGACTCTTTGTTGAGTAAGGGCTCCAGATTTAAACAAACTTTTACTCATGAGATCACACTAAGTCTTCTTTGAGCTTAGTTATCATTCGACTTATTCATTCACCCCCTTTTTCTTGCGTTCCTTACATCGACAAAGATCGTCACAGTCAACCGTCAACATGCATGAAAAAGCTAACTTCTATGCAAAAATATGCTTATTCATGTACACTTCGTAATTTGACGCCAGAAGCGAACAGTGATTACCCACAATAGCCAGCCTTTAAAGAAGCTTCTTGGTACCTAGATCACATGGTTAAGATGTATCAATCACTTCAGGCCTTAAATGTAATCTTTTAACGAATTTGTTCCCCAAACAACTGCTCTTTTGGGAATGAAGTTCTCCTTAGTGTCACTCAGAAGTACTCCTGCATAGCTGCGCTGATCTTTTTGAGTCAAGTTCTTAAAATTGATCCAGAAGACTCAAGAGTATCTACACATTGGATAAAACTCTGGGCTCTGGAGGCACGCCAACAGTAAGGTCTAAAAGCAAGAAAAAGCTTATCATACTAGAGAAATCTTCAACCAAGGATGTAATAGGAGATGATTACGTCCTAGTTTCAGTTGTTGATCATAATCTAGCCAAAACTCGGTACAGCTAGTGAGTCTCAACTGAGACTACTTGTCAGTAAGTAGAGAGGACTTGGCTGTTTAACCGCTAGTCTTGCGATTTCGTGGCGTTAGTTATCGATTAGGCATGATAAAGCTTGATAATTTATGCTAGCCAGGTGCAAACTAACCGTAAGTGTGCGAGTGTTCTAGGCTTGAGTGGTGTTCCGCGATGAAGGTCATATGACTCCAATGGCAGTGTGGGGTGTTGTAATCGAGCTCTACAGACCGTCACGTGTCTATAATTGGCAATTCCTATATGTCTGTTACTGTCTGTCATTTGACTCAGGGTCCTCCTTAAGGTTGTACCAGTTTGGAACTTTTCGAATCTCTCCTGTTTCGCGACAGGCGTAATACCTGAACTTTACGAGCTCCTCGGATGCATTTTCCCGAGGATTGATTCCAATTTCCTAAAACTGTGGTACAAACGAAAGATAGTACGAATATTGAATTAACATTATATATTAACGTTTGAGACTTACCGATTATCGGATTAGTTAGCTTTATCTAGAACTAAGAATGAAAATGTATAACAATGGACAGTAGAAGCAGTACCTTGAAGCAAAATGAGGTGGCATAAATGACGAACGAAAAGAAAATCAATGAAAGATGTAATAGTTGAATTAGAATCCCTTAGAAAGCTAAAGCAAACAAAGGTAGAATGAATTGGAAAATGCTGATTGAGGTTGAAGAAGCACCGTTAGAAAATTCAGTGACTTCTGGAATGTTGGAGCTTGACGGTTGGGCACCAGTTGGGGCAGATGAAGAAGCTGATGGGACAGTAACTGAGGTGGCAACAGTAGAAGTGGTAAAACCTTCAGTAGTTGAAGCACCGGTAGTTTTAGCAGCGGTAGCAGTGGAGGCAGTTGAAGCATCTGGGATACTGACAGATTCAGTAGGTTGAATTGGACAATAGGTAGTGTAAGTGGTAGCTTCTTCGTTGACAGTTGAGGTAACAGTTGTTAAACCAGTAGTGACTGGAGTTTCTGAACATTTACCTTCAGCACAAGAAGTGATAGTGACAACAGTTGTGTATGGACCGTTGGTTGAAGTTGTTTCAGCAGCAGTTTTGGTGGCACTTGAGGTCTTGGTGGTCAATTCAGATGATGGAACCTTGGTGGATGTACCTGGGGTAACAGATTCTGTTAGAGGACAATAGGTGGTGAACTCAGTGACAGAGTTACCCTTGGTGGTAGTGACAACAGTGACACCAGTAGTAACAGGAACTTCTGAACATTTGTCTTCCGAACAAGAGGTGACAGTAACCACAGTTGTCTTTGGAGTTTCTTCAGTGACGGTGGAGGTGGTACCTTGGGTAGAAGCAGCTGAAGTGGCTGAGGAAGCACCAGAGGAAGAAGTTGGAGCAGCGCAGTCGGTCACGAAGGTGGTGGTACCAACTGATGAACCTTCAGTAATAGTAGACACAACAATTGAAGAGCAAGCAGATTCGGAGGCACTTGAGACTGGGGCACTTGAGACTGAGGCACTTGAGGCTGGAGCTGAACAAACATCGGTGACAAAAGTGGTGGTGACGACGGATGAACCTTCAGTCAAAGTGGAAGTGACAGTGGACTCACAAGCAGATTCGGAGGCACTTGAGACTGGGGCACTTGAGACTGGGGCACTTGAGGCTGGAGCTGAACAAACATCGGTGACAAAAGTGGTGGTGACAACGGATGAACCTTCAGTCAAAGTGGAAGTGACAGTGGACTCACAAGCAG
>JAJMFP010000182.1:23118-228181 GCA_030574855.1 Taiozyma rabaulensis
GCACTTGAAGCTGGAGCACTTGAAGCTGGAGCACTTGAGGATGGAGCTGAAGAAGATGGGGCACTCGAGACTGGAGCACTTGAGGATGGAGCTGAAGAAGATGGGGCACTCGAGACTGGAGCACTTGAGGATGGAGCACTTGAGGAAATAGTTGAAGATGATGATGATTCAACTGATGAGATGGTAGAGGAGGATGAAGTGCCTTCAGTGGATGAAACAGATGAAACAGAAGAAACAGTTGAAGGAATGCTTTCAGTGGATGAGGTAGTTTCAGTGGATGAAGTGCTTTCAGTGGATGAGGTGGTTTCAGTGGATGAAGTGCTTTCAGTGGATGAAGTGGTTTCAGTGGATGAGGTGCTTTCAGTGGATGAGGTGCTTTCAGTGGATGAGGTGCTTTCAGTGGATGAAGTGGTTTCAGTGGATGAAACAGATGAAACAGAAGAAACAGTTGAAGGAATGCTTTCAGTGGATGAGGTAGTTTCAGTGGATGAAGTGCTTTCAGTGGATGAGGTGGTTTCAGTGGATGAAGTGCTTTCAGTGGATGAAGTGGTTTCAGTGGATGAAGTGCTTTCAGTGGATGAAGTGCTTTCAGTGGATGAGGTGGTTTCAGTGGATGAAGTGGTTTCAGTGGATGAGGTGGATGAAACAGTAGATGTGGTAGAGTCATTGGAACCACAGTGCTCTGGCCATTGGTATGGTGGAGAGTCTGCCTGTGAGTGACCTTGGTTATCAGCGTTACAGCCAGTAATGTAATCATAAGAAGCACCGAACTTCCAGTTTGAACATTCAGATTGGTCAGTAACACCAGCAGTACACCAGTCATATTGAATTTGGAAAGTTGGCATAGTGACTTTACCATCAGAGTCTGGAGAAGCAGTAACGGAGACAGTAGCGGTCCACTCATTTGGATTTGTGATTCTTTCGATGTTCATGTTTCTGGAGAATAGAATGTAGTTGACACTACCAATGATTTTCAACTCAGACAATGAAGCCAATGACATACCGTCGTCACCGTGGTAGCTAATAGTGACATCGTAGTTGTTACCACCAGTCCAAACAACATCTGTGATGACGATTTGAGCAGTTGGGGTGTTCTGGTTCTTAGCGTGGTAAGTGAAGTCCAGATCAGGACAAGTTGGAGTTATTGAGTCACTTGAACATTGGGTGGAAGCGTTAACAAAAGCGTTAAGCAATAGGATCAATGACAATTTTGATAATTGCATCTTGTGTTGAGCGAGTGATGAGAAATCAGAGCATTTCAAGTGGTATAAAGACGAGGGACAGATGAGTTTATATACTTGTTCGGGGACGGGATGAATTTGAGTTGAACTCCTGTGAATGCAAGTATTATTACTCTCAAATTCACATAACGTCGAGCCAAAGATGTTCATGTTGCGTGAAGTTTCATAGCCTTGAGGGTACAAATCGGAACTTCCTTCGGCTGTGCAGCTCTGTGCGTACAAATTTCAGATTCTTCGCATATACGTACACTTGCATCAAATTTCAGATAAGCGACAGTGTGTGCAGGATGCCGATTCTAAAATAGGTATCAAGTTAGAAGGTCTATTTCAAAATCTCTTTTGTCTGTGAGACCAGTATAGTACACAACGTAGCAGTTTTCAACGTTTTCTTTAGTTGGGGTGGTAAGATAATTAACGGTAATTTAGATCCCTAATGGTGTACTGTAGGGTGCTCTGGAATATAGAGCCCCATTAAATATTATAACTGCAAGACAATTGCACTTACCTCTAATAGACGTTAATGTAAAATGTACGTTGTATGTGTGTTATGAGACTTTCATTTGACAACAAATTAATCGGGGGAGCAGCCAATTTTAGTGGTTTCTCTCACTTTACGAACATGAGTACTGAGCTCGGGGGCCAGTTATGAGCTCGAAGCGGTAGCGAAAAAAAAAATATACATGACTAGTGCATAAGATCTCAAATCTCTCCAGTCTTTGATTGGGGACAAGATAAAACTACAGCTTCTTGAATTTTCAAGTATCACCAAGCTGCGTGTCAACAATAGCTAATTACATGAGCCGATTGATCTACGGGCCAGCTCTAGCACCACACTCGTGAATCGCCCTGTTTGTGTGTTTTTCCAAAATACTTCAGCAATTGAGTAAGTCTTGATGTTATCGCTCCCTAATGTCTTTCAATTACTGTTATAGGAACCTCATACCCCTTGAATTTAAGTTTTAAGCGAATCTTAGAATGCATAGATCTGCAGACCTATGCAGAGCTAAAGCTACTGACCAAAAGAAACGGTTAGCCGACCTAAAACACCGTTTATGGACATACACCAAGTTGAGCGGACTTAAAGCAGAGTACTGGGTATGACACCGCTTACCATAACTTCCCTACTGAATCAGTACTGAAGCTTGGGGATTAATTTCTCTAATTATGACCTTAAAAAATATCTCCAGCTTCAACTCCGCTCGCCAATTGAAGGCAAGTTTGATTTCCATCAGGCGTATTTGTCTTCTCTGATGCGTCAACAGGTTACATTACATGTCCCAGAGCTACTTCTAGTATTATCATGGCGCTATGAAGATCTCTTTTTCTGCCAGGTCAAACATCCTTATAATTTGTCAGGAGCTTGCGGGAAAATGTTTGGACAATCCAGCGATACAGTATTCCTTGGTCCCTCGCTCCCCGGACTTCTCTGTGTTCTCACCTTCTCTAGGAGTGGAAGCTCCGCTGAATCTGGATCAAGGTGTCTCACGTGGAGCTCAGTTTCTTCGGGTAGGCAGGAAAGTAACTGCAGGAGGCAGAACCTTCTATCTAAGGTTTAAGATCAAACCCGGGCCGGTGGAAGGAGAGGAACCACCTCTCAAAGCGGCGTAGTGTAGTGTGAATTACGTATGAGCAAAAAGAAAATATCTGTGTACCTTTTCGGTACGCCGAAGACAGACGCTGTCGAGTTGAATTACATGCGCTCACCTTTCGCGAAGTGTCGGACCTCAAAATACGTACTTTAATGCATAGCTACATAACGGCTGTCTCTTTTTCGGCCGATTCGCATGATTGTGTATGATGAAATTGCGCTTGGGAACTCTCGAAAAACCAATTAAGCAATTAAACAAAGGATGTCACCTTTTAGCGAACACTATTGTCCTTGTCTTTCCAAATCCATGGAACTCCCAAGTACCTTCCAAATAAAAGTAGTGCCATGAATAAACGAATGCAAACCAAGCCATAATAATTCCGGCCAGGCCGAAATCATACTAGAGTCGAAGATGCGCGCGTGTAATATAAAAAAGTATCATTAGATTTTATGCAGCGAATCTCTACCCTACTACTCCACCGTACTTCACCTATGTCAAGTCGCATAGGGTAGTACTGCAGCTTTCTATCGCTTTCCGCTAGCATCAGCTAGAGTCTGAGTCTGATACTCTTCCGTGTTTTTTTCAGTCGCTACTCGACAGCTACCACAAACAATCAGCCTGTCTCGCCGAATGAAGGAGAGATTCTTCTTGTAAAATATTGATTGTGTTTCTCAACGGGTCTACTCGCTCCTGATCTCAAATTAGATTGATTGTATCTCAGTTCCAGCTGTACTACGTTCACTCTTTCGGAAAATCGTGCTGGCTCTAGATCAACTTCTAAGCTAGTGTTGCAGAAGGAACTAGGAACCACCGATTTGGAATTAAAAAAAAAAAGAGAGAACTGCAGCTTTCCACATGCTTACGATGAAGTAGCTTATAAAGCAGAAAGAGTTAAACTGCTAGAGGCGATGAAATGCGATGAGGCACCGGAAATGTGAATCGTGGTGTTTAAAGTCCGCTTATCCCTTGCCTTCATTACTCACCTCTGACACCACTTCATCGGCCAAATGAAACAGTATCTGGTTCAATGATCTTTAGACTCCTCCCCTTGTACTATAAATGCAACAAAAAGCCCAAATCAACAATTTTGCCTGCTTTGGAAATTTTCCAGGCAAGCTTATGCCTCGCAATGCTTCTCTTGGGGATCCATGTGAACCACAAGCCGAATTTCTTTTTCTGGTAACCTCTAGTCGCATAAAGTTTGAGTTTCACCTTCGTGATCATACTTACGCGCCTGCAACGATATGTATAAATTTTAAAGCTCGGCAATCCAAAGGAGTACTTCCAACTTCCAAGGTACCACTTTATGCACATGTGTCACTCAAGCTTCATTTTGGGTCGATTCTAGAGTTTATTATGAGCATAACTATGAACACCTAGCTGTAGCAGCTAGCTGGAATAGCTTTGGTGAATCCCAACTCTCGTCCTCGGTTAATCAAATTTGGATGACGTAACCCAAAAACTTACAGATCTAGCCAATCAGTGCTAGTGCGAGCTAGACTGAGTTGTGTTGTAGCCTAGAACGGTAGCAATTGCATGTAGCCCATTCCCTGTAACTCTTAATTGGGATACATAAGCATAGTTTCAACCAGTAGTACAAGCATTATAAAATGCGACTAAATATAACCCTAGGTTTTTGATCACCTTATTTTGAGAAGTGCTTTCAGCTATGATCAACAATCAGGGTCATTATAGTTGGATGAGCTCTTCTATCAATCTACATGACGTATAATTTTGCTACTGTGAGTCTACTATAATTAATATCAGGAATGAAAGCACAGTACGTCCTTTAAAACGACTATTTCAAAGCAGGTTTATGTCCCTGCCGGCGCCACGAACGTCTCTCTAACCTGCAGAAAAGAGTATATTATGATAGTATCAAAACGATTAGTGTCTTCGGAAATGATTTTCCCTTTACCTTCTTCTCCTGCTTCTAAGATCACACTAGGCTTAGGTGTCAACTTTTCGTAAATCTGCAATTCCAAGTACTTCTAGTTGAGCTTGAAGTTTTCCAAAAGTGGAATTAGGTTAGCCATTTTGATTCTAATGCGTTGTAGCCAATCAGATCTTTTCCGATATTGTGGCCCTGATGCATTTCTTTGACAACATAACCTAACTGATTCATCTTGGATCCCAAAGAAGGCAAGAAGAGTCTGAGGTTTTTAAAAAGTGCTTATATATAAGCGGAGTTAGTCTTGGTATACAGGTGTGTAATAATTACAAGAGTACAGCTAAATTATTGTAGTGGCATACAAGTACTTTCACATTTAGGATCGTTACCCCTTTGATTTGCCAAGCACCAGCTGAGTCTCAATATACCAATAATCATCACTCGAAGTTCTATATCATAACATCAATGCCACTTCAAAGTTGTAGACAAGCTATAATCTTGTGACTAGTACTTTCAGCTAATTCATAGGATCTAATGGGCTGTGAGCTTCCATTTATCAACTTCAGGCTCTCGCATATCTGCAGATTTGCCACTTATTGTTGTACTAGTGCCCAGAACAAGTGTAATTACCAGAAGCAATCCTAGAGTGATAAGTACAGATACTTGAAGTAACAGATAGACTTTAGTTGTATAACAAGCTAAGACACAGTTATGACATAGGTGAGACTTGAGTTGCAACAGGCTAGCTCAGATCACAGGTATTACCACATACACCTGTAGGTAACGGCTACTCGTCATATTCACCTTCCTGGACGACATTTATTCTCCAGATTTTACGCGTCACTTGTCACCGCGGCATTTCCGACGGCCAAAACTCGATTTTGAGAAATCGGCGACATACCTTTTGAAAATTTAAATTAAATAATTGAATTCTTTTAAAATTCATTTTTTGTCGACACGTCGACGTCATAATTAAATTATACCTAGTCGAGCTCGACGTCGTCGTCGTCGTCGTCGAATTATCATATTATATCGAATTCGAATTATTATTCATTGATCATCATGATCATATTCTAGTAGTATAAGTGTAGTAGTAGATCTGCACATATATATTGATCATGATACATGAGACGTACTCGACGATATCATGTGATCATGAGCCTAGCTGTACGTTACGTCAACATGATCACGTCGTCGTCGATATAATTCATCATCCGCGCCGTTCACTTATGGCAGGCGCTACCGTAGGCGATAGGCTCAATGCTCGAGTAAATCTAGGTAGTAGTAGCGATACGACGAGATAGCGCCTAGTTATACTACAGCTAATAAGTATAACTTATAGTACAGCTGGTTGCACTAGCTAGCACTGCATAACTAATATATACATAATACTTAGCTGGGGAGTGGGACGTATCTGACGAATGTGATCGTCACCGCGTTTATAAATAAAGCCCTTTCTACTCCATTAACTAAGACTTTCCTGGCAAATCAAACAAAGTTTCAGGGATTCAATTGCCTTCAAACTTGAACTAAGGAACTACAGCTATTCATTCATACGATAAGCCGTGCTAATTATTGCCAGCAATATTCAGGCCTTATAGGTCGTCCATTTGAAAAACTTCTCATCAGGATTGACAAACTCCCTGTCATTGCTATTCTCATAAATGATACCACCGCCTTCACCCTTGGCAATCAGAGCTCTAATGTAATAAATAAAGTTCTCAAATTTGAAGCCATCTTGGGTCTTTTCTTCTGATTCTTGTAGGACAGACTCTTTACTCACGTAGTTTTTCTTTAGCTTCTTACCAGTGACCTTCTCATAATGATCAATCGTATCACCAATTGTGACCTTTGAGGAATAAACTTTAATGGTATCGGGTATGTCTTGGAATTGATGTTGTGTTATAAGAGCGGAAATTGTGTTACCAATGTCAGAATAAAACGTTGGATTAACCTTGGTCGATTCGTCCCCTATCACGTCCACTGAATCTTCATCATCTTCGTTATCAATATAGGGCAGCAAATTACCGACAAATAACTGGTCTTGGTCAATGTGAAACCCAACATAGACGTCGACTGTTTTGACACCATTCTCTCTTGCACGCTTTGAATGTGCAATCTTCTGTTCAAGAAAACCATAAATGGTTGGGTCACCACCAACAAATTCACAGCCATACTGAGAAGGAAAGTATAATGGTACATTGTTGTTAATGACTGCATCTAGGACCGGCTCAATATGGGAGAAGGGGACTTGACCCAAGTTTATAACAACATCGGCCCCATTGAAGGCCTCGTTGAAGGACACACCTGGCGTATGGTAGTATTCGACAAATGAGGACTGTATCGTCTCTCTTCCTGTTGATGTGACTAGCCTGACAGGCTTAGCGATCTTCGAACTGAAAGGCTCTCTCAGCAAAGCTTGAACAACATGTTTCCCCAGGGAACCATTGACCCCATAAACAGCCACGGTTATCATTTGTAAATCAAAAAGCAATTAGTCGAAAATGGAATCGGAAATATGTGTTTGAATTGATTGAAGGGGTGTGAGAGGGCTTTATAAGCTTGGAAGGAAGGCAAGGGCGATTTGGAGTCTTTATTTGGGAGTCGGGGTTATACGTGTTGTAATTTTTTAAGACCGTTGCAACTGAAATTCGAGAATTTATAAGCCCGGCTCGGAGCTTGCGGCTTTAACTTTATATCGGTGATATGTTGATGGTAAAGCTGTGAGCTTCGAATCTCTAGAAACAATTTAAGGACGGAATAGTTCCGTAATTGTAAGGTGTCTATAAAAATGCTAAATGAAGATATCTACATTGGTTTAGAATTGCCAAACATTGCAAGTTTTGAGCCATTTGCTGGATTTCGGAACTCCTTAAGATTAAACCCCGATCACACCATAAAGTGAGGGTCTCTAGAAAAAACTACGAGCAGCAATTGAGTTCAAACCGTAAAAATCCAAGATAATTACTAATTACTTCAGACATAAGTAAGATCGGCCAAAGCTATTGGGTACGGTATCTGGTCCATTTCCACACCGATTCACCTGGGTTCACGTATTCTCTTTCATTTTCTTTCTCAAAAATGATACCATGGCCTTCACCTTGGGCTAAAATAGTCTTCAAGTAATAAATCAAATCGTTAAAGTCAAAAGATTTGTATTTTTCTTGAGCCTCAGACAAAAGTTCCTTTGGATCAATGACTTTTCTGTTGAGTTTAACACCATGCTTGTTTTCGTAGAAAGTAATCACATCAGCAATGGTAACTTCGTCAGAATAGACCCTGATGTCGTCTGGAACTTTAGAGTAATCTGGCTTGGTGACAACAGAAGCAACCGACTTACCAACATCTGAAAAGAAGACAGGATTGACCTTAGCACCCTCAGAACCTAAAACCTCGACAGTCTTGGTGGATTCATCGTAACCTAAGAATGGCCAGTCAAAGCCAATGTACTTTTGCTCAGAATCAATGAATACTGGGGTATAGAAATCGACTGTTTTGATCCCAGAAGCCCTAGCCTTTGCAGAATGAGAACTCTTAGCATCCAAGAAACCTGGTAGAAGCTTTTGGCCCTCTGGTAAATAGGTACCAAATTGAGATGGAATGTACAGCTTGACTTTGTTGGCAATGACAGCTTCTAAAACTTCTTCATGTGGGCCAAAAGGAACACCAGTCACATTGATGACAGTATCGACACCCTTGAAAGCCTCTTTATACGACACTTCATTGGTATTGACGTACTTGATTTTTTCAGATGACAGTGGTTCTTTTCCTGAGGATGTCAGAGCGATGATTGGAGTGTTAATCTTCGAGACAAATGGCTCTGAAATAAGAGCTTCAAGGATTGGCTTACCCAAGAAACCGTTTAGACCGACAATTGCGACAGTGTAACTCATTGTGATGTGGATGTATAGAGTCTCAAGCTTGGATTTGGTTTGCAAAGTGGTGGGCCACCACTTCTTATATAGTGGATTGGAGGAGCAATTGTTTCAAATATTACTAATTTGACTGCCAGAGCCACAGGATTAATAATTTAAAGCCCGAGTTGGTTGATGGTTCTACCAAGGAGCAGCATAGTCCAATTTGTCAGTTTTAAAAATTGTAGGCTTACTGAGAGGAGTTATTAAGCGAGCGGGCATCGGGATTTGGAAAAGGTGTCTCACATTTATGATTAGTCAAGTAGTCGATCAGCCAGTTTTGAGTTTATTTAGCCGGCTCTTTGTCAAACCCCATACTGAAAATTAAGCAGCTGAGCATGAGTGCAAGGGATCGACACCCTAATTGCGGACGTTGGTAGGTTATTTTGGAAAGGGGGACTGGATCAGGGCAGGGTAGGGCTGTCGGTCGGGGTTCCCACCAGGGTCCACTGTCCAGATACAGATAGAAGGAATCTCACTGTTTTCAAATAGCAGGGAAGACAACAGCAAGGCCTATTGCCGATTCCGAAGCATTTGTCATTCTACTTAGCTCCAGCTTGGAATTTGGTCTGTGGAGAAATTTCCGATCTTGACTTGACACAAAACCCAGAAAAAGCACCGAACCCTTCTTTCCACCAGAGCCGCTGAGTCTCTCCCGATGCTTGAGGTCTCCTACACCGACACCGCCGTCTACCTCGCGATCGTCCTGTGGTACACGCTGCTCGAGCACGGCCCGGCGGCGTTCCTGCTCTTGGTGCTGAGCTTGTGCTACTTTTCCAGTATGTGCCACCCTTCCCCGGCCCACGAGCCCTCACTAACACACAAGCAGTCGTCAAGCTCCCCTTCATCGTGGCCACCAGGCTCAACTTCTTCTACCGCCAATCAACCTACTCCCAGAGAGCCACCTTCTACGAATACGTCGCCACGAGGTTTTTGAAGTTTTCTTTCAAGCATTTCAACCCAAGAACCATCGGTGGCATGTTCATGTCCCACAGTGTCGCTCGAGCATTCTCAGCGTACAGACGCTATTCACAGGGCCACACGAAGATAGCTGACGTCAACTTGAACTATTTCGAAGACAACGGTGTCAAGGGCCTCTTGGTCAGCTCCAATTGCCGTTTCCACAAGTATGACGTTGATTTGATGATACTCTATATCCACGGTGGCGGCTTCATTCAGGGCTCTCCTTGGTTCTACTCAGAGATGCTCTCTGTGATGTTGGTTTCATTGAACCAACAGGGCTTCAAGAATCCTGCCATATTTGCTGTTGACTACAAGACCGGTGACTTTGGCAAAGATTTATGGAATTTGAGTGAAAGTTGGTCATACTTGACAGTTAAATACCCAAAGGCCCAATTAGTGATAAACGGTGATGGTTCAGGTGGGTTGTTGTCTTTATCGTTGCTCTTCCACATTGCTTCTCCCTATTTATTGATACCCAAGCCTAATCCAACCTTAGCTAAACCTGCTGCTATAATTTTGAGCTCACCATGGACAAAGTTGTTCTACACTGAGACAGAAAGAGAAGAAACCGAGGATTACATGAATTCGAGCATTATGAACAAAATGACCAGAGACTATCTTGGAGAAAATAAGTTCAATTTAGTAAGGTCACAAGTGAAAGCTCACACAGAGGACTTCACAGATGCTGCTGATATCAACATTGACCATTACCAAAACCCTATCTATTGCGCACCTGGATTCTGGGAGAAGGCTATACCGAAATATGGGTGCATCGTAATGTACGGTGATGAAGAGTACCTAAAGGAAGAGATTGATGAATTGATAGAAGTTATGTCAGCTCATGGAAAGACCAAAGGGGAGCCCATGGCTGGTCAAGATCACGATTGGCCAGTGGTAACGTTCTATACAGAGAGATGTGAAGAGTTGAGAGAGGATGGTCTTCAGTACATCACTGGTACCTTGAGTAGAATGTTACTTTGGAATACTGAATCGTTCTTTGATAGAGATGGGATTATACCAATAGATATAGAATACAATTGATACAACGTGCTGTGCATTATAAACTACATTGATTTTGTAGGAATTAGCGCTTCCATTCGACACAATTTTATAAACATTTAGACTTCATCTCATTTCTTCTTATTCTTCTTCTTGTTGTTCTTCTTCTTGTTTTTAGGTTTTGATTCAGTGGACACAGGAGCGTCAGCGGTAGTTTCAACTTCTGTGGACTCTTCCTTGTCTTCTTCACCTTCAACTTCAACTTCAGCTTCAGCCTCTGGTTTGGCTTCAATAGGCGTTTCATTGGCATTTATATCCACATCATCGAACCCTTCAGTAACAGGGGTTTCCACAGGTGTCTCATCGTCTTTGATCTCAGGAACGGGTTGTTCTTCGTCCTTTTCGATAGGGGTAGGAGCTTCTTCTTCTCTTGGTTCCTCCTTTAGCTCCTCCTTTGATTCCTCTTGTGGTTCCTCTTTTGATTCGTCTTTTGGTTCTTCTATTGGCTTTTCTTCAGTTTCTTCTTTAGCTGGTGTTATCTCTTCAACAATAGGCTCAGCAGGTTTGACTTCTTCAATGGTTGGTTGCTCCTCCACTGGTTTTTCCTCCTTGGTCTCAATAGTTGGCTGCTCGTCTACTGATTTTTCATCCTTGTTCTCGGTAGTTTGCTCTTCTTGCACTGGTGGCTCCTCAGATTTTGATTCAGGTTCAACTTCCTTAACCTCTGGTTGTTGTTCAGCCACCGGAGTCGATTCATTGGCTTCGTCTCTTGATTCTGCGGTTGATCCGTCAATTGGAACCTCACTTAGACCATCAGTAGTTGCTGAACCAACTGCAGTTGTGCCAGTGACATCACCAGTAGTTTCGACTTCCTTGTCCACTGGAGAAGGTAAAGGTGAACGATACTTGTACTTAGCCAAATCTTTACGTTCAACATCCAAGTAGAATTCTCTAGCAGGGACGATTCTTCTCTCAACTTCACAGGCTTTCAACCATTCTGGTCTCACGACCGGGATATTGCTATCCAGGGCCTTTTGCCATTGTTGGCCTAAACCTAGAGTAGCGACGAAATGAGTGGTATCCACGGTAACCTCATCTTGTAATGGCTTTGCACCGACAGCTTCCAATGAACCAACAATGTCTTCACGCGTAATGTTTTCTTTCTCTTCAATCTCACCTAGACACACGGTGATACCTGACAGGTCGGTCATCTTGTGTGTTCTGATGTTAATCTTTTCAGATTGGTAAACACCAGCAGTGGTATCTAGTCTCAGGTAGAATTCATAAGGCGTGTCAATTGGCAGACCGGACAGTTTGGTGGTCTTGGTGACCAATGGGTTTGGGATCTGACCTAGTCTGGAACCGTTCTTGTACAGAGTCAATGATTTGATGGATGATGAGCCAAGATCCAATTGATCCCATTCCAGGACAGCGCTTGTCTGGGTGACGTTCTTGACTTTCAAAACTGGGGCCGTTGGCTCATTGGTACCGTACATCTCCAAGATCTCCTCTTGGAAGGACTCGAATTGCTGTCTTTCGACTTGTTCTTTCTTCACGTCCTGCTCACATTTGATAGTGATCACAGATCCAGCATTGACACCTTCTGGCAGTAAGATCGTAGGAAACTCGATCAAGTGGTGGTCCTTGGTTAGCAGCAACGCCAACGAGGCATCCAGCTTACCAACTGTTAGTGAAACTTCAACCATTGCGTGTGTTCTAGGTGGCAATTGGCTGTCGTTGAGGCTATGTGTCTTGTTGTTTTGGTGAGTTGATAATTTCGTTTTTTCTCGATTTCACAAGGGGTGGCCGGGTCATAAACTTCTCAAGAGAATACGATATAATTATATCACTGTTTGCTCAGAAGAAACCAAGTGAAATGCGTGGGACCAGCGAAGTCTGGTGTACTATATTGTACTGTTATTCTTTGATTTGAGCATTTTCAGTGTTCAATTGGACAAATTGGGGCTTTCAGACCGGCAATTCCCGTAGTAATCACTTCTCACATATCTCTATCTCGACTACGACGGCTACAACTCTGTAACTAACTCTATGACCTGCATTGTAACGCTAACCTGACAAACAAAAACACGCTGTGTGCTCACTCACCAGCCAATCTTCTGACTCTTCTCAAGACAGAGTCCTTTTCTGGGTCGTATGGATGCTCCTTTGATGGGATTTCCAGGATGGCAGGGAAGGCAGCAGTGAAGCCGTCCACTCTCAGTCTGATCTGCTCAGCGATGTGTTGGTTGATCAGCAGAATGGCGATGTCGTCTCTTGCCTCGACGTACTCGGTGAAGGCGGCGTCGATTTGCTCGAAGGTGGTCTTGGAGTCCACAGCGAAGAAGTTCTTGTTGCCCGAGGCGTCGTCGACCTGGCCCACACCGGCCAGCAGCATCCCCGTGATGGTGTCCTCGTCGCCGATGACGGCGATCAGCGAACGGTTCTTGTTGGCGTCCGACATTGCGTAGTTGGTGGCTTTTGTCCTGGTTGGCCTCTGTTAGTGTCAGTTTCACGTTTATCTTTTAAATAGTTCTCGAGATTTTTTTGGCCGCAGAAAAATGAACTATAATGAGCTTAACTCAGAGAGGTACCCTGAATCTACACTTCGGCTTTAGAATCGGCATAGGGAAGACAATGTTGTCTCTAATCCAGAGAAGAACCTTCACAAGCTCCACTAGACTCCTGGCAGGCCACTCCAAATGGGCCAACATCAAGCACGATAAGGCGAAGAACGATGCTCAAAAGAACAAAATCTCTAATAAGCTGGCCAGTGCCATCGCCGTGGCTGCCAAGCGTGAGTTTATTGCGACTTAGCTCTTATCGAATACCTACTAACACACACCCAGTTGGTGGTCCCGACCCTTCCACAAATATCCGTCTAGCTGCAGCCATCGAACTTGCGAGCAAGAACAATGTCGTGAAGAAAGTGGTTGAAAATGCCATCAAGAGAGGTGCCGGTCTAGACACGGGTGCCAACAAATCCAACGTTGAAACTGCAGTCTATGAAGGTGTTGCCCCAGGGAACGTTTCACTTGTGGTGGAAGCTCTGACAGATAACAAGAATAGAACTTTCAGTGAGATCCGTGGTGTGTTTGGGAAGTATGGTGGTAATTTGAGTCCTACAATCTTCCAATTCGATAGAATGGGGTTCGTCGTGATAGATGTGAGTGAGATTGATACGCCCTTTGACGACTTGTTCGAGAAGTTTATTGAAATTGAAGGTGTTGAAGATATAGAAGAAGTTGTCAATGATAAAGAACGTTCCATCGAGATCATTACAGAAGTGGCCAACGCTGGGAAAGTCGCCAATGAATTGAAGAAACTAGAGGAGTTCAAGATCAAGGAAGTTGGTATCAGTTACATTCCAAAAGAAGACGCACTAGTGGAGATTGCAGACGAAGATACACAGGCCAAGTTTGACAAGTTCATCAATGCATTAGAAGATGTTGATGACATCACTGATTACTTCACAACTTTGAAAGAAGAGTGAACAGTTGACGCAGCGGAATATAAAAGAGGGATACACAGGTTCATTGTAATAGTTTGTATAAATAAAAACACACATGCATATTACTATTTTCGATCATCAAAACAGATTAAAGTATGATTAACCTTATTACTTTCTAGTGATCTATTTTCTATATAACAAGGGTTCAGTTTCAACAAAAAACAACCTAGACCTCATAAATCCAAGCAAAGAATAAGGCAGACAATTCATAATCAATAAATCATCATATATTAACTGCTTTTAAAACCGTGTTTTAAACTTCCCATAAATTCATCTTTTTTAAAAAAAACTATTCTTCTGTATAAATAAGTGACATCAGCTATGAGTGAGTTTATTCAGATTTAGCTTCTTCAATGTATTTCTTGACATCGTCGTGAGATTGCTTTGGGTTGGATCTACCTAATCTTAAAGAACCATCGTAGGCGAATTTTCTGTAGGTGAAGAAACAGGCAGAAGCACAAGCGACACCCATGGCAACGAACAATGGGGTCAATTCAACTGGGATACCGATACCACCGGAAGATTTCTTAGCAGCGTTGAATAAATATTGGGAAGGTCTCATTTTGGAATATTGATATTGGATGGATTGTTCACAACGAGTACGTTATGGCCTTATATTTTCGACTTTTTTTAACATTTCGGTTTTTTTCGATGATTTGGTTGGTCAGATTTTTTTAACTATGGGGTGTCCGGGTGTTTCTAGATTTCCCGATTCGGAACTGAAGAGAGTGTGCTTTCAAGAAAAAACCGTATATGAACAAATCGTAAACTAAAGAACTATGGGAGATCAGTACAAGTACTAAAAACATTCTAAAAACCTCTAACAACCGTATATACACCGAAATGAACCTCGTCTAATGAGAAAAATGCAAAGAAATGACAATATTATAACACAGAAATGGGAAATCAAAAGCACAAAAATGGATCGGTCTTCATAACTTCACCAAGTGATCCTTGATGACTTCATAACTCAACCAACTGACAGCCATGGATGGGATGACTTTGAACAAATTGGCAGTCAGACCTTTATAAGCACCGAAGAAACCTTCGGTTTTGAAGATGGTGACAAGGGCATTAGTGACACTTGTGTACTTGAACCCTAATTCATTCTGGCCCATAGTCAACACTTGGAATCTCCTTCTCAGAAGGTCGAAGGGATAAGTCAATGTTTGGGCAACACCACCTGCAACGGCACCCATCAGTAGTTTAGTCATAGACGAAGATTCAGGTATCAATTCCTTCAATTGTTCATAAACTGCAAAGTTAATGGCGACATATGGAGCGACACCCAGAGTAGTTGGCCAAATACCACGATATAAAGACAAGAAACCACCTTCTTTCTTATAAATGTCAACCAACAAATGCATGAAACCAGGAGGTTTTTCCAAAGAACCAGCTTTTGATTTGGAAAGTTTGGCCAAATTGGCTGTTTGGATCGATAGTCTTGTTCTCACTAGATCCAATGGATATGTAGCAACAACAGATGCGGTACCACAAGTACCACCAGCGATCAATCTCTTCCAATTAGCCAACTCCTTTTCATCAGGTTTCAGCCATAGTGTCTTGATTTCCTGATACACAAGGAATTGAACTGCACTGTAAGGGAAAATTCTGATACAGTTCAGCCCATTACCACGGAAAAGACCCTTGAAGCCCTCCTCTTTGTACATTTTCCAGATCGTGGGGAACATCCCGTTGTAATTGGAAGCACCGGGGCCCTGGACTTGGAACAAGATTTTGGCTCTTTCGAAAGGAGACACCACTGTTCTGGAAATGGCACCGGCAAACCCACCAGCAACAAACGAGGCAACACTGTCCTTCTTCAGCCACGCTTTGATGTCATTTTGGGCCAGACCGGACATTTGAGGAATAAGCTATTGGGCTTTATCGTGTCAGATCGTGTGCTTTCCACCTTCCACAATTTTTTTTCATTTTCCCAAGAGATTCTTCGGGAGAAAAGAAAACCCGGGTATTTGTGGTTACGGAGCCCTGGCGAAATTCACCGGCGACAAAGTCAAAAGGTTGAGATCGGGAGAAGATTGTGGAATGACAAAGAAGGAAAAGTTTGCCACAAAGATAGCAAATGGACGTGTTTGTACCACGGAACGATCATTCGATTTTGGCGCCTCTGCAGAGTTTGACACCTAATTCCAGCAGTTGCTGGCACAAGTCCGCTTTTCCTTGAGTCACCTGTGAATCATCCCACAAAAATCTGGGGAAAAGCTTTTTTCGCTGTCAAAGCGCAGCTCCGGGTTTCCTAAAGATAAGGGACTAGTCCCAGCCCGGCCGCTGCGATGTTTGTGTTTGGCAAGAAACCGAGTCCCTGGTCCACATAGCCGGTGGGACTAGTCCCTCTCTCCCAGTGGCGTAGTCTCCGGTTCCCCAGATTTCCACCCCGTGGGACTGGCCCCCTAGGCACGATGATGCAATTTTTAGGTGCATCCCACGTTCCATGTTTCCTAGGCCAGGCGGAAAAGCTAGTCCCTTGCCACAAGCCATGGTCTACCGCTAGTCCCACGCAATCCCGTATAACCGCTGCAGCCTGATAAAAAAATGAGTCGATCATGGGACTCATGGAGGTCAAAAGTATATAAGGACCGGCGCCTCCCCCAGGTTTTCACATCTTACTCTTTGTTCTTCAGTACAAATACTCCACACAACTACACATACACACATCACAGTCACAATGGTCAGAACTTTAGTCCTAAAGAACTTTCAAACCTCTGCTAGAATCACTCTACAGTCCTCTATCATAAAGCCAAAGCCACTATTCGGCTCCAGATTCCTATCCGCCTCTTCACAAAGCCAGTACTCCCTATACAACAAGGAGCCAGCTACCCAATCCTCTGAACAAACTTTCGACAGACCAACCATCTACTCTGACGGTGAAGTTGAAACTGCCGGTCCAGCTACCAGAGTCTAAATGATCTAATTGCATTCACTACTAGATTATACACAAAAAAAGTACAAAGGTTCAAATAGCAATTGAGGTTCTGGTAATCTCCCGGTGCTAGGTTTTTGGTAATTCTTGTTATTTATATTCATTGAGGTTTTATTTATCGCGTTACGAGTTTAATGAAATGGTTTTCCATTACTAATGTTGTAGCCTGTACTTTGCTTATCTATCGTATAGCTTTTCGTATGTACAACAAGCGCTTTGTTATTAGCTAATTGAAAAAGCCGTATAATCTCTAGCGAGCGTATCACCGACACAACGAGCAGCCTGTGGAATCGACACTAGAGTAGACTCTCTCATCTTTTATACGGCGCATCCCACAAATCTAGGGGGTTAGAGATCATAAAGCAAGATCTACAAGACTTTCATACCTTGATACGATTTACATTCATTTAAAAACGTAGTCATATCTGATGCCATCGATACTGCTCCCACTCATACTGGCCTTGACGTATCTAGCAAACAGGCTCTTATCTCTGATTAACACCCCAGCACTCTCTTTGTTCAACGGGTCAGTGGCATTAGGTTCCAAGAACAAGAACAAAAGACCAACCAAAATGGAGTTCAAATTCAACACAGGTGACCAGTCTTCTCTTAGAATGTTCAAGCAAATGTTCCCCTCTAGGTCAATGTTTGGATGATAGATCTTGCTTAGACACTTCACTTTTGGTGGTTCAATAGGAAAGTTATTATTTATTGTTAAGTTGAAACGGAATTTACCGCCAGCATAGTAGCCCTCATCAGGTTTGATCACAATTTCAAAGTTGTTCAATTGACTTTGTGGCTCTAGGGTGGTCAACTGGATGGTTTTTGGAAGTTGGATCTCGTTTAGATCTTTTTGTATACGGATTTGGGCAGGTGTGATGTTTTGTGGATTTGGTGATGATGAGCCAGAGTTTGATAACTCTTCTTGTTTCTTCTTTTGCATTTGTCTTAGTTTAAGCTTGTAGCAATGTTAGTATTAGTCCATACGAGCATTGCAATGGAAGGTTAGCATACCATTTTGTATAGATTGCCAAAAAATTATAGTGTGAATGTCTAGAATGAAGAATTCTGAGCAGTTAAACGCCTTTGCCATTGTAAAGCACTTCTCAAATCATTCAAAATTTCCTTGATCTTTCACAATTAGCTCTTCGCGAAAATTTCCCGAAAAAGTTGTAAAAAAATATTGTGGCCTACGAGATTCGAACTCGCGCATCCAAAGATATTAGAGAATTTAACTTAAACCTAAATCTAACGCCTTAGACCACTCGGCCAAGACCACTTTTTTGAATTTTGCAAGGGATAAGTGTGACTAGAGATCTAGAATTGGTACGGGACACATTTTGAAATTCTTGGCTTGAAGCTCCCGCAGCCCATTCTAGCCTATAGATTTGTCTTAACCACGCTTAAAGCTTTCCAGAGAGTCCGCTCACAGCCTGAAACGATATCTTCTTTATTGTTATTAGGGTCGTTGTTTAGACCTAGTTCAGTAGAAGTAGAAGTGGATTTGTCTTTAGAATCGGAACACATTGTATTGCAATATAATTCAAATAATAATATTCACGTCGTCAACCAGAATTGGCTACTCAGCAATTTAACGTAGAAAATCAGACGACGTTCCATTAAACTAAAACAGTACAGCTAGACAAAAGGTGGAAATTTTGGATCCTTATATATATATATACGTAAGATGCAATTATTGGAAGAAAAGTTCAATGGAATTATCTGGAAAGTAAATCAACACAACAAAACGGGTAATCGACACCGAAAACAGTGTTAAGATAATATCAACAAGGCAACAAAAAGCGACAACTCCGATCGAAACGATCAGAAAACACTTGTGCCGGTAACGACGTGGTTCTTCTTCTTTTGTTTTAAAGAATGATAGAAAACTTGTGATAACAACAGTAACGTCTTCCACAATTATTGCATTGTCTGTTGTCTGTGCTTTGGGAAGTGATGGTGTTCAATGTGACCAAGATTGAATCTGTGTAACTCCTAAAACCCAGGTTTTGCCGGATATAGTTCAAAAAATAAAAAAATAATGTGGCCTACGAGATTCGAACTCGCGCATCCATAGATATTAGAGTATTTGACTTAAACCTAAATCTAACGCCTTAGACCACTCGGCCAAGACCACTTATTGATGAATATGTCTGCCTTTTAGACAGCTAGGATATGCACTGAATGGATTACGTAATCAGCCGCCTACTAAATTTCAAGGTTAACTTTCAGATGTTATGCAGCTTCATGACCGTTGAACCGTTAAAGCAGAAGTTAGGCGCGTTATTCTAGATAAAGTTTCACAATATGAGTGACCTGCTGTCTATGTTTTTCGATAAAGAATTCGTTCCACATGCCTATTTGGATGCCTTTTTCCAACAATCAACAACAACAACAACAACATCATCATCATCATCATCATCCACAAACGCCAGATCGTCAACTCCGTTACAAAGATCAAGTTCAAGATCCTCTACCCCACAGCCAGCCTCCAAGAGCAGTCTGGCGTCTGCCAAAGAAATTGAAGAGCTTCAGCAGAGAACAAGTCTCTTGCTTTCCAACCTAGATTACTACACGAATGAGTTGACCTCAGAGCTTGAATCAAAAATCAAAAGTTTGGAAAATGCCAATTCCATCATTTCATACTCCTACGATCAACAGAACCAAAGTTCGAATAATGTTAACTCTAAACTGAAACCAACCACCAGGTTAGAGTACTATATCGATTCATTGTCAATTTCAATCAATTCATTGAACGACGAAGTTCTGTCCATTAACAAAGAGATCAATGAACAATCAACAAAGTCTACCACGGAGACACCAACTGGCAAGCTGTTGAAATTGACCAAGTCCAAAGAAAACTTGAAGCAAGTGTTAAAGAGTCTCGAGACTGTGAAGTCTATAATAGACATTGCAGTGTCAGAGCCTACAATTCCAACTAGAGCAGCTCCAACTTCTACTTCAAACAAGTCACAAGTGGAAATCCCTACAATCAAACCAAATGATTTTCAATCAGCATTGAACATTTTAAAAGAGACCATCATTGAACAGTTCAACTCAAAGCTGTCCGGCAAATTCTCAGAGTCATCCAAGGTTATTGATTATGAGTTTTTGAAGAAGGTTGATAACCTGACTGAGTTGTTACCAATCTTCAAAAACTTGGGTCCATTCTACAACAATTACAATCAATTTGTCAATTTTCTACAAACTGAGAAGAAGAATTATCTGAATAGTAAAGACTTGGATGATATTGACGATGACAGTGAACTGTTTAAGAAGATTCTACAGAAGTAAATAAACAATGTTCGTTAGATTCGTGAATAGTAAGTAGTAAGCGTGTGCAAAGGGATCAACCAAAGCCGGCCCACTCAATAGAGAAACAAATCGGCTCATTATCTTTATCTTCCCCCTCGCTTTGATCCTCTGACCCAATCAACCAAACCTTCTTAACACCCGTCGCCAGTCTCCCACCGTTGACAATATTCATTAAACCGATATCTTCTTCATACGAAACAGTATTGACAATTAGATGAGCATGATAACGCAATGGGTCACCTGGATACCCAATAAACTTACCACCAAACCTCAGGCCAGGTGCAAGGAAGTAGCCATTCTGTTTTAGATGTTTGAATATGATGTAGTTCAGACGATTATATTGTAGTGAGCTCAATAAGGTAGCCTGTTGTGAGGTATTCTTCGAGTAGATAGACTTGAAAAATTCATAGTTAGGCAAACGTGATGGAGTATCAGCTATGCTGATGAACAAGCTCTGAGCTATAAGAGCATCTTGGGGCGTATCTGGAGCCTTCTGGTTCGCCGATTTGAGCTTCTCATTCTTTCGTTCAATCTTTAGCAGTCTCTGTTGTTGGAATGAGTCAGCTCTTTCCTTCTGGATAAACTTGATGTCCTCTTCGCTTAGGTCATCAACCAAGGCATTGATGAAGGACTTGTCGGGTATTAGCGTGACCAGTTCTTGCTCTACCAGCCATATAACCTCTTCAACCATCAATTGCAACGGCAGACCCAGGAAGATGTTCTGCTGCGGCGCAGTGGGCAGTGTACCACTTAGCATGCCCCCGATTCCAAGACCCCTGAGCCTCTTGACATCATCGAGGTCAAACACCAGCAGCTTGCCGGCCGTGAGGCTGATAATGATCTTTTGTGTCATGTTTCCCAGGGCACAGTAGCGATGAGGTTCGATTTCGGGCTATTGTTAATTTTTCACACAGGGAGAGAGCATCAAACGAGTTCGCGGGTCGGTGTTTCGGTGACTGCAGATGATCGCGGCGGAATTAACAAGCTTATTTGTGTGGAAGCTCACAAGACAGGCGGTATTATATGGCAAAATGGCCTATTGGAGCACGGGTTTGGGCAGAACTGTAGCCGGGTAAACTCGCCTGCGAAAGGGTCCACCCGTGGGACTGCAACTGTGAAGTGTGCCTGGCAAAAACGCCGCTGGCTGCTTATCAGCAGCTAAAATTCCTCAGCAGCAAGTCCCTGCATGGCAATTCAGCACTGCCCTGTTTTGAAAAAACACTCTGGAAACATCACCAAAAGTGCCTGAATTCGTCGAGCTCTCGTCTGTCTGCCCCCAAGGAAGCCACCGCTCGCACAGCCTGCTTCGCCTCCTGAGTCCCTTTGCAGCAAGCAATTTTTGCCCAGCTCGCAATTCCCACAGCCCGTGTCTTCAAAACCTTTGCTAGATCCGTCAGAAGCTCATCTTCAAGGGTTCACGTCAAAAAATCAACACAGCCTTCCCTCCCAAAGAATTTGCTCACTGTGCCCTGTTACACTGCCCAAGGTCTTTTGTGTCAAACTGATCGGACTTAGACGTGACTCGCTTATCCTACTACGCCGCTGAGTCGATACTGTCTGTTTCCTGTTGTCGCTATTGCCGGAGCTGATTTCAGAGCTACCCTATCCGTTTTACGAAGATACGAGTCTTCTGTGTTGCCTCGCCTGCAAACAGAGTCATTATCAACAATTTTCACGATCCTCCACAGCCTGCTATCTCATATATACCGCTGCTCTTGTCGAAGAATTTATTCTTGGAACTCATCTTAGGTCAAGTTGCTGCTCAGAACTTCACTCTTTATGAACCAATATGCCTTCTTCCGTGAGACACAGTGTGGAGCTACGCTCACAACCATCTAGAAGATCCACTTTCAGATCCAAACATGCCACACAAACCACCAGCTCTTTGAGCGTTACCAAGGAAGAGCTAACCAACATCCATGACCCAAAATCTATCAAGTTCTTCAGACAGCGCTTCAACAATGATGCTGACAACTTCTACCAAGCTCTAGGAACATCTAAAGCCCTTGGTCTAGATCACGGTGTCCACGATCAAGCTGAGAGAATTGAGAAGTATGGTATCAACAAGCTTCCAGAAAAGAAACCAAAGAGTTTTCTGATGCTGGCTTGGGAAGCTATACACGATAAAGTCTTGATCTTGCTATCTGTTGCTGCGGTGATTTCTTTAGCTTTAGGTCTCTATGAAACATTCGGTCAAGGTCCAGAATTTGACGCTGAAGGTAAACAACTGCCTAAAGTTGAATGGGTTGAAGGTGTTGCCATTGTCGTTGCCATTGCTATCGTTGTTCTAGTTGGTGCTGCTAACGACTATCAGAAAGAATTACAATTTGCTAAACTGAACGCTAAGAAGACTGATCGTGAGATCGTCGTTGTTCGTGGAGGTGAAGAAGTTATGATCTCAATCTTTGATCTAATGGTTGGTGACATTATCACTTTGCAAACTGGTGATGTGTTACCTGCTGATTCCGTCTTGATCCAAGGTAGTTGTGAATGTGATGAATCTGCATTAACTGGTGAATCTCACTCTATTCACAAAGTCCCAATTGAAAGTGCTTTGAAGACATATTACGAAAAGTTTCCAAATGCTGATGCTGATATCGGTGTCAAAGGTGTTCCAGACTCATTTTTAATCTCAGGTTCCAAATTGCTATCCGGTATTGGTAAAGCCGTTGTCACCGCTATTGGTCCTAACTCCATCCATGGTCGTACTATGGCTTCATTGCAGGTTGAAAGTGAAGTTACTCCATTACAAGTCAGACTGGATAATTTGGCCGGTGGTATTACCAAATACGGTATCTTGATCGCTGTTATTTTATTGGTTGTCTTGACAGGTAAGTTTTTGTCTTATCTACCAAAGGGTAAAAAGTACTATGGTTTGTCTTCATCTCAAAAGGGCTCCAAATTCTTGGATTTAGTCATCACTTCCATCACTTTAATCGTTGTTGCTGTTCCTGAAGGTTTACCATTGGCTGTCACTTTGGCTTTGGCTTTTGCTACTACTAGAATGTCTAAAGATGGTAACTTAGTTAGAGTCTTGAGAGCTTGTGAAATCATGGGTGGTGCTACTGCCGTCTGTTCTGATAAAACTGGTACATTGACTGAAAACAGAATGAAAGTTGTCAATGGTAATTTGGCTAATTTGGAATTCGATGATAACACCACTTCTGAGATTGAGAAATCTGGTGACTTGAGGTTGACGAAAGATACCCATCTAGACCTGTTTAGAAACATCACTTTGAACTCCACTGCATTTGAAAACAAGGAAGAAGAAGAAGTTAACGAGAACCCTGTTATTTCTCCAAAGAGACACTTCTGGCAATCTGGTCCAAAGAAGGAAAAGTTCGATGACTTGCCACCAGAACCATTCCTTGGCTCCAAGACTGAAACTGCTTTATTAGAACTGGCCCAAAGATCATTCGGCTTGAAGAACAATTTGACTTATTTGAGAGCCAATCCTCAAGAACTAGGTATCAAAGAGATTTCTCAAGTTATTCCATTCGAATCATCAAGAAAATGGGGTGGTATCGTTGTCAAGCTATCTGAAGGTCACTACAGATTCTACGTTAAAGGTGCTGCTGAACTGGTCTTTGCCAGATGTTCCCATCGTACTGCTCCAAATGGTGAAGCTGTGAAAGTTGATGATTCTATCGCTAAAGAAGTCAACGAAAAGATTGTTGAGTACGCTGAGCTGGCCCTAAGAACAATCTCATTGGCTCATAGAGACATCAAAGTTGCTTCATGGCCTCCAAAGGAATATGTCACTAAGATCCCAGAAGAAGCTGATCCAGAACTGATCCTAGGTGAACCTGTTTCATCGGACTACCAAGAAGGTTTAGCTCTTGATGGTATTGTTGGTATCAAAGATCCATTGCGTGCTGGTGTCAAAGACGCTGTTGCTCAATGTAAGAGAGCTGGTGTCACTGTCCGTATGGTTACTGGTGATAATGTTATAACTGCTAAGGCTATTTCTGTGAACTGTGGTATCTTGACCGAAGAAGAAAAGAATGATGACGTTTCATGTATGGAAGGTCCTGTCTTCAGAAAGCTGTCCAAGGATGAAAGATTTGCCGTTGTTCCTAAATTGAAAGTCCTGGCTAGATCTTCTCCAGAAGATAAGAGAATCTTGGTTGAAACTTTGAAGAAGCAAGGTGAAGTTGTCGCTGTCACTGGTGATGGTACCAATGATGCCCCAGCTTTGAAATTGGCTGATGTCGGTTTCTCCATGGGTATCTCTGGTACTGAAGTTGCTAGAGAAGCTTCTGATATCATTTTGATGACTGATGATTTCTCCGCTATTGTTGATGCTATCAAGTGGGGTAGATGTGTCTCATCTTCTATCAAGAAGTTCATTCAATTCCAATTGACCGTTAATGTTACTGCTGTTGTCTTGACTTTTGTCTCTGCTGTTGCTTCAAGTGAAGGTCATTCCGTCTTGACTGCTGTTCAATTGTTATGGGTTAACTTGATTATGGATACCCTAGCTGCTTTAGCCCTTGCTACTGACAAACCAGATAACTACGTCTTGGATAAGAAGCCAGAAGGTCGTAAGGCTTCCATTATTTCTGTTTCCATGTGGAAGATGATCATGGGTCAATCCACTTTGCAATTGATTGTTACTTTTGTCTTGCATTTTGCCGGTCAAGATATCTTTTATGGTAGACCAATCACTTCAACTGAACAAAAGAGATTAGATGCTTGTACCTTCAACACATTTGTGTGGTTGCAATTCTTCAAGTTATGGGTCACCAGAAAGCTAGATGAAGCTGATGGTATCAAGAGTGTCAGAGGTCGTTTCACACTGTCAAACTTGAACTTCTTCCAACATTTGTTCAGAAACTGGTACTTCTTGGTTATTGCTGCTATCATCGCCGGTTTCCAAGTCTTGATCATGTACGTTGGTGGTACTGCTTTCTCAGTCAAGAGACAAACTGGTGCTATGTGGGCTGTTGCCATTATCTGTGGTTTGTTGTCACTTCCATGGGGTGCCTTGATCAGAATCATTCCAGATGAATGGGTTATCAAAGTCTTCCCAACTAGACTATACAAAGCTTTGGTCTACCTGTTATCATTCAACTACTTGAAAAAGTCCAAGAGCAAGAAACATTACAAAGATTCTGACTCTGAAAGTGAATTTGAAACCGAAGAGAAGCATTTACTGTACCAGAAATACCCAGCTTTCAAAAAGACAAAGGAAGAGATCAATTATGTTAGAGAAGGTGATTTCAACGATTCTTCGAGTGCTTTCAGTTTGAACCCATTGTCCATGTACCAAAAGTGGAGAGGCCATAGTGATCCTCATGGTGATGACGAGTCAAATGTTGCTGTCCCAACTGAACATCATACTATTGCCGCTTTGACGATGGTTCCAACTGTTGTTGGCGGTGCCGTTGCTGGTTGGTCGCCATTAGCCAGTGGTGTCAAACCAAATGGTTATAAGAAAGATTAGCGATCGTTTCATGATCAGACGTCATGATTCATGTAATACATAATTTGCATTTTGTGTTTGGTTTAATCGTGCTATTATAAAGCACCTGTATATTATTATCAATTGACATTTAGTTATTAGAACAAATCGCCCAGACTCAATAGCACTACAACACTAGAAGTAATTCAGCACTAGTATAATATTGTATTAACGAAGGACATAAAGCGAGGTATCGAACACCCAGAAACCAAAAGACATAAAAACACAACAAATGTATGAAATCAAAACACGAAAGAGTAGAAGAATGACACTTTACCTAAGCCAACAACTTTTCGAACTTCTCAGCCAAGTAGGTAGCTTCTTGAGAGTAATCAATTTTGCTGACAGTTTGACCATTGTATCTGATTCTGACATTACCATTGTAGTTATCTTGTCTAGCTCTCAATCTGAAATCGAATTCTTGCATGTGGATCTTGTCAATGGTTTCTTTGAACTTCTCTGAACCTTCTTCTTTGTATTTGTACAGATCATTGGCAGAAGTTTCTAGTAGAGCCTTAGCCTGATCTTCGAATAGAGTCAACCATAGTTGACCAGTTTGGTCCATGACTGAAATGGTCAAAACATATCTGTGTAGTGGAGCAGCATGGTCAACATCACATTTCTCACATCTCCAAGTCCCATCGGCTTGTTCAACAACTTTTCTGTTACAACCTTCAGAAGAACAAGCTGGATAACTGAAGTTATCAGTCTTGACATAACTGATAGTGGCCTTCAAGTTGAAGTAGTCTGGCTTTTCACCCATACCTAACTCTTGGGTTTGAGCTTCTAGGATAGTCTTACGGTCAGCAATTGATGACTTTCTGGTAGTAACTTCTGATTTCAGACTTTGAAAACTTTCATTACGACCTTGAGCATCGTACCAGCCTTTGATGGTGTAAGCTTCTGGGGTATCTGGGTTTGGTGAAATGGTAGCAGATGGGGTTAATGATAAAGTCTTACCGTTGAAATCACTGACTTTGGCACCCTTAATAGCGACAACAGTACCTTCTGGGACGTCAAACTCTTTGGCAGATTTACTCCATAGACCAACGGAGATAGCAAATTGGGAATCATCAACGATGGTAATATCACGACGATCATAAGCACGGCCGGCCTTGGAAGTGATTTGGAAGGCTGGGTTAACCTCCTTGATAACACCAACAACATCAATGATAGAATCGGCTTCCAAGTTTTGAATCTTGTTTAACTTGACAAAGTTGTAGTGCAGTTTTGGAACATCATCAGCATCTAGACATTCTTCAATTTTGGTGTCTCTGTCAAGTTGTAGTTCATATGGATGTTTCAAGTTTGAGAATTGTGGTCTTGATGGTTGGATTCTGGCTTTGGAAATATAGTAGACTTTACCTTCTTGCAAGAAGTTGTAGAACTTTTCAGCATTTTCATTGAAGGCAGTGGCTCTAATTTCATCAGTTTCATCTAAAAGATTGACATTGAATAATTTACCTTCACCCTTTTGGTTAGACCAAGTACGTAGATCACCTTTGAAGGAAACTCTAGCCTTGATGGTCCAGATTGTTTGGTATGGAGACAATTGATCGATTGCGTAAACATTGGATGGTCTTTTACCGTTGGCAGCAGGAGCAGGGGCGGCAGGAGCAGCTTTAGGAACTGTTGGGGCAGCTGCATTGACAATAGGAGCTGGTTTTGGGGCTTCTGGAGCAGCTTGAGGAGCTGGGCTTTCTTCGCTTGGGTTACCTTGGTATCTATCTTCAGTTGGGTTGGCTTTGAAGTATTCATCAACTGGTTGTAGGTTGGAACCAACTTTAGGAGCTTCAACTTGTTTAATTTCTAATTTGTTGATGATAATGACATGCTTATTACTGGCACCCATTCTCTCGATATCATAGGTTTGTAGTTCAATAATCGAGGTCTTTTGCAAGCCATTCTGTTCACAGTACTCAACACTCTCTGGTCTGACAACAGCGTGGGTAGTGTAGACACCATCTGAGACTAATAGACGTAATCTCTTCCCTTGATCATTTGGAATTGGTTTCACATTGGCACATTGGACAGTGACGTGGACATCGCCACTCCAGTATTTTTCTTCAGAAAAGATCTTCTTCAAGATCCCAGAATCAACAACAGTGTCTGACATGGCTTCGAATGGATGTGTGATACACTTTTGGTGTGTTTGAGCCTGTGTTGCCACCTCTTGAAACTTTTATTTGTGTTTTTCGCCATTACGCGTTTGATCAAAATTTCGTGACGCGTTGTGATGTCCGGGTGTGTGCATCTACCAGAAGTTTTAGAGCTTTCGCGAAATTTTGATCAATTGTACAGTTCTTCATGATGAGAGGCAAATTGGAGTGCTTCAATCCAGCTTGAAATGACGATTGTGAATGTTCAAAGAGACTTCACGGAGGTGATAAAGGATGTGTCTGCATCTGTGGTCGTTGAAGACAAGTTCTGGATCAATTTTATCGAGGAAGATCAATTGGAAGATGGTGAAGCTCACGAAGAGATAGTGAATGTCACCAAAGACAAAGATCTGGTATTCACCAACAACAATGGCCTCCTGTTCAGTAAGTTATCAGAGGACACTTATTCAATTACATTCAAAGGTGCTACGACGCTGTTGAAAGTTCCCACCTCAATTGACACAAAGGTTGAAAAAGTTACCTCATTCGAGGTATCTCCACAAGAAGAACTAGCCCTACTGGGGTCAGACAATGGTGATCTAAGGCTGATAAGCTTGAAGGATAACAGAGAGCAATTGCTCATAGAAAATGCTCATTTCAGTGCTGTCACACATGCAAAGTTCTTCCCTAGTGGTCAAGTTGGTCTAACAGTGGGGTTGGATCTACAGATCAAGATATGGGACTTGTCAAGTGGGAACTCTCCAAGAAGTTTTGTTGGCCATAAAGAGAGAATCACAGATATTGCACTTGTGGATCGTGGTAGAAACTTCTTGACATCCAGTAAAGACGGTACCATCAAACTCTGGGATTGTGCCAGTGGTAAAGAGATTGCATCATTACAGAGAGAGAACAGTTTAAAAGATCCCGTCAACACTATTTTGATCACAGAGGGTGCAGAACCTTCATCGCAGACTAATGAATATGAATTTGGTACATCAGGGAAATTCGTGTTTGCAGGTCATGAATCAGGTGCAATCTCCCAATTCGATTTAGGGACGAAGAAACAAGTGAGCATTTTCAAGAGTTTGTTCTCAAAAGTGAAGTCAATTACTCAGCACAACTCGAATGAGATCATCACTGGCTATGAGGACGGAACTGTTGCTATTTGGAATATCAAGCAATTGAGCGACCCAGTGTTCAAAGTTCAAAGTTTACCAAAGATCGCTAAAGTGAAGGTCCAGGAGAGCTCACATCGCCTATTGGTTTCTAGTGAGTATGGCATTCTAGAATCAATTGACATAGCCCCTCAGAATAGAACTGCAGTCACAGAGCGAACTTTTGTCACTGGTACCGAGCTGGGAAACGAAATTTACGTTTCATCTGTTGGGGAACAGTTTCACTTCATTACGAACGAAGGTGTTCTGAGCACGATTAAATGATACGCATTTGCATAAATAGAAGAACTGGGTAGTGCATCGTCTGGTCAGTGGTTCCAACCTTGTTAGTAAGGTTGCTTCCATGTGAACCGACCCCTATTCTCGCCAGGCTATATTTTACTTAGGTACATTGTGCTCTCTTTTGTGTAAATTGGGTACCTCAAGGCGGAGTCAAGATTTCGCCAAAAACGAATTCAGCTCGAAAGCCAATGCGTAGAGCCCGTTTGACAGTCCTTTGCTGGTTTCTATCTATAACTGTCTCTAGCAGTTGTGTCCCAGCAAAGCCATGATCTATAAATGCATCGCTGCCACTGATCTAGCCCTAGATTACTAATTTTGGTACGTTTTTGTGGCTTTTCTGAGCGGGCAAAAAAATGGCGAAAAAAGGGGTTTCTTTCATGCAAGGGAAGTTTTCCATGCATGAAAAAACCCGATCCAAAGAACAAAGAGATGCATGATTGTTTTTTTTTTTTTTTTTGCGAAAAATTTTATTTGTTGATGTTTCATCGTGAAACACATACAAAAAAGTACGAGATAGGTGCTGGGCTTGTTGATGTACGCATATAAATGGAATCACATTATGGGAAAAGGAGGAAAGTAAGACGTTGCTGTTTTTAGCTCTCAGGAAACCTAGTCTCACGGCCTGTATAGTGTGTTCGTTCCACCCAGTGTGAACAAAGAGCAATGCCTTTCAAGTCCCAAGTCCGCTATTCGCAGAGAACCTAAGTGAAAGCCTTCTAAAATGTCGAGAGCCTGCCCTAATCTAATGCTGGTCAGAGCCTTAACACTGCTGTTTGCTAAAGGCGGGCGCATTGTCAACCTTTAAGCACATACACTAGATCTGGGCTCATCGCGTCTTCGAGGCTTTTGAGCGGAGTGAATTTGAGTCACCGGAGTATTTATCGACCCTAGCAAGCGCTAGAACTTGTACCAGATAGCTTACGAGCATCGGCACTCAACTTCAAGTATCACTTTGACGCGGCTCATGATAAATCTAGAAAGAGTCTTCTATTTTAAGATGGATTGTTCACGGATCGAGATGCGTATGCTGGATAGCCCACCATACCCGAATGCTTCTTCGTTACACGCGGTACTTTCTCGCACGAACAGAGAAGTCATAGACGAGAACCCATGTCGGCACTACCTCCGGTAATTGTAGATCCACAGTTTATTCCCTGTTGTATACCGAGCGTAGATCTCGAAGGTATTTGTTATCTTTTCAATCTGGTACGGCGTTTGAAAGATTGGATCGTTGAGAAAAAATTCTTCGTGCAAATTTACGCTGAAATTGAGGGCGCCGATGCGTAAACATCGAGTGATTCAATTTGCAACGAATTTAAGCGCATGGGTTTTAGTGGACGTTAACTGACTCCTGAAATGCGCTAGTGCTAGTGTATACGATAGTTGCGCTTTAGCCAACGCATTTCAGCGGCCGCTACAGGAAAAAAGTTCCCCATTTGTTCCATGAGCTTCTCTTCACCGGCGTCACCAGCCCTGCCGGAAGCCCCAATAGCAAAAACCCATTGTTCGTTTCCTCCAAATCCACAGTTTTTCCCAAGAAGAGCGCGTCAACCCTAGAACGAAAAAGTTTTCAGTGAAAATTTTCCATGCAGCTTGACGTGTCATCTCATGTCAAAACGGGATTATTTTCACCCATTCCGGTAAAAGCCATGCAAGATTTTGGAGCAAACCCCAACGTGCTCTTTTTTCGCCATTTTTTTTTCGCGTTGCGCAAAAATAACCCAATTTTGTGGTTCATCGCAGAGATCTTGCTATTTTGGCTTTAGACCTTGTAGTCCAAACTCTAAACAATGCTGGGGTTCTTCTTTTGCGGCCCCAACAATAGATCTTGATTTTAGACGACCTTAGCACTAAACACAGGGCAGTAGAGGATGAAGAGGAAATGGCGGAAGCTATTTCTGGCGCTCCTTCAGCTACAGACGAATTGGCCCACTCTGGCCGTGGACTCACTCCACAGAAAAATTTTGTTATCAAGATGGCATGTGTTTGATGCCAGATAAAAATTTGTACGTCGTTAACAGCAGACCAAACCGACATCTCGCAGAGAGTGCAAATACTTAGGGCTACAAATTTTGAAGTAGCGACAGATAACAAAAGTGGTGGCTCGTGGAATCTTTGAGCCGTGGTGGCCCCCTCTGCCCTTACAGCCTACTGTGGCCGCAAAGAGTTGCTTTTTGAGTGTTGCGGGTGTAACGTAAGACTTCTCCGAGTCATGATTTTCCGCCCGTTATAGGGCCAATTTTGCCTCGTACCACACTTGATAAGCTGGTGGGACAGCACTGCACCGTTATCTTTGGCGAAAATTTCGCAATACTTTGCGGGTTGACACTGAGCACTGAGCACTGAGCACTGTGGACCGTAGACGGACCCCAGGCCGCAAGATAAGGTTATTGCTCATTATTAATACTCGTATCCATCACGGACAGCTAAGCTAGTATTACCGATTTCACACGAAAATTATGAGCTCATATGCTTTTGGCTTTTCGAGGCGACTCATTTTTCTTACCCGACTTTGTTGGCACGTTCAACATCCAACGTGGTGAATGGTAGACATACGAGATTTACCAGTTCCCAACACCGGTTATACCGAGACCTACCAGAGTCTGATTTACTACAGGCTGAAGCTGAAGGCACTGTTTACCTTTCGGATGGGGCCAACTTCCTAATTCATTGCCCAAGTTCCAGTTTCCCATGTTTGTGGTGGGGTGGGAATCTTTTTTCTGGGGTTGAAAACGTCAAAAAATGGAGTCGAGTGACGAGTGACGGTGACGAGGTGTGAAAACCAGAAGATGCGCCAACATGACAAAAATACGTGAACATGGACATGTAAACCCCAGATTCCAGGCCCCGAGTTCTGTAGCTGTGTAACTTCTGGGGACTAGACCCATCGCTAACCACATGGGCCATGGCTGTCTCAACTTCCAGACCTAGACTCAGACCCAGCTTCGTCCCGCCTCGAGCCTCCAGGACCTAGAACCGTGGGCCTAGAAGCCAGGCTGTGTGCCCACCGCTAGAAGGAGACCCAGCCGGGGGCTGGAGGGGAGTCCAGGCAGGACCGGGGCGGGAGGAGTGGCGCGCGCTCTCCCCAGCAGTGTTTTTCGCCATTTTTCCCAAAGCGGTAACTTGATATCACAGGAAGAGGCGCGCACAAATTGCGCAATCCACCTATGAACCCGAAAAGCTGACACACACCTGCATGAAAAGTTTTTATGCGTGAAAGTTGTATAAATAACAATCGATTTCCACCCTAAAATCTCTACACTGTTTGTTCACCCACCAAACATCTCCAAAAAGACACCACTGCTGCTTATTTCTTAGCTGGAATAACAGACCGCGCGCACACTACACAATCTTTACCACTGCACTTCACATTTGATCCACTTCGAAAATCACTTCGAGGCCCTTCTCCACGTGGAACTTTCTAGATTTGACAGATTTTTTTCCCATAGTTAACACTGAGAAGAAAAGCACGTTTGTCCCCAAAAACACTTCATACATCATAAAAGGCATCTCAAAGAACCTTTTCATTACATTTTAAACATTTGCATCACATACAACCATACACACAATGTCCGCCTTTGACGACTACTGCATTGTTTGCGAGAAATTATGCTCATCCCAATCTGCCTACTGTTCAGATGAATGCAAACAGAAAGACACTGGTTCCCACTATGAGTTCAACAACGTTCCTCAACTGATCTCACCAGTCCTCCAACCAAGAGCTGATTCCATCGCCTCCACTCTATCATCATCCTCATACTCTACCATTGAATCCGATGAAGAACGTGAACAAGAACAAGAAGAACACAAGCATCAAGAATACCTGATCAAGAGCCCCTTACTATTATCATCCACTCTAAAAGAACAACAACCAATTGCCGGTTTGAGTTTGAATGATCTAGTACCAAGAAACGATGACGATATGTCCTTAGATGAACACCATACCCAATTATTAGCTGCTTCTTCCAACAACTACAAGAAATGGTTGAACGTTGCCAAATAAGGGAACCATCTTCACACACACAAGTTATGGCTATGATTCTTACTTCTATTTATTACTGGCTTCTTGCTATCTTTTAATGACATCTGATTTTAATGACAACTACAAAAACACAAAAAAATACGTGGTGACTCAAGGCTTCTTGAAAAGCTGTATTCATTCACATTTGGGAAAGGTTCACAAAAAACAAGTACATATTTGAACGTACATTTTGCATTGACGATTATTATTCACTTGTAGTTCTCCATGAATGGATCAAGGGTTGGATCAGAAATGACGATCGATCATCACCAAGAACAATTGGGTGTGAAAACAAGGCTCTCGGACTACGGTTACGGCTAGAACGCGAGTGTCAGGAAAACGTGCACCAAGGCTAGAATCGCATTGTTCTGAGAGATTCCAAGTTCTAATTATACATAACAAGGCGCACGTCCCCTATTTGCTGGCCCTATCGAGGTCCACAGACACCTTCTCGCCTTTCTTTGTTCTTTGTTCTTCTCGGCCGCTTTGTTTCATCGAACATTTCCAGCCCGGCTCAAACAATAGCAGAATATTTCTAAAATTAAACTTTGGCGGTCGTGTCCGCAGCGGGGTACCTGGAAGTTGTGAATTGTTGGATTTGGCGAAAAAAGCGCAACTCTAAAGTCTTTTAGGGTACGTTGGAGACTAAAGTGTGAGATGGCAACTAAAGTTTTGAGGCCACAGTATGCAAGGTTGTGGTCCGTGGAACCTGGAGTTTGGACCCTTGGAATTTAGGAGTTAGGGTGTAGTTTATGCGTGCCTTGGTAATTAACGTTAGTGCCACTTTCGGCTTTTGTGTAACTTATGATTCTGAGAAGTTGAGCTAAAATGCAACACAAAGGTTAGCATCACAAAGTTTTCAACTTCAACATTTAAACTTTAATCTTTCTGCCATCAACCCCTTAGCACACCATGGCGACTCATGTTAATATTCTAGCTTGCGCTATTCAGGCATTCCGCGAAATGTTGATCTTTCGAGCAGCTGAAAAAAAAATCTTGATGCGTAGTCGAGACTGTGGTGTGGAACTCGAGTGATTTACACGTTGCGGTTTTGAAGAGCTGAACTGGCATAAGGACGGCACCACTCATATCGACCATAGAAAATGAGTGATCAGCCAACAATTCAGGACCTTGTTGGGGTAAGTTTCAATGAGAATTTCATCGATGTGTCAACTTGAGACTAACTTTCTGTATAAGCTTATTGAGTCACTTTACACAGAGAGGGACCCAACCAAGATCAGTAACATTCAAAACTACTTGCAAAACATTCAAAAGTCTCCAAGCGGTCTAGAATTAGCGGATTTATTACTCTCAGATGCTTCATACTCTTTGAACTGTAAGTTCTTTGGTGCTTTGACTTACACAGTGAATTTAAATCTTTATAAGACCGACCATTCTAAGATTGACATCAACACTGTCCTTTCTAAGCTATTGCAACACACAACTAATTTCATCAATGATTACAGATACAATCGTGTCGGGAACTTATTCATCATCAAGAAACTTTTCCAAAACTTATCAATCATCTTCAATTCATACTTGGTCCAGAACAAACAATGGAACAACCCATTAGCTGCATTAATACAAATCCTAATCACAAACCAAACTCCTAACGACCTGAACACTGATGTAATCCCTGATGAAGTGGTTGGTAATCTATTTGGTGATGTTAAAGCTGTTCAACTAGCATTACAATTTTCGTCAACTATTGTCGATGACTTATTGAAGATCGGTAAAGATCAACAAGACGTGGTGCTTCATGAAACTGTTTCACTATACACATACACAACCACAAAGAATCTGATAATCAAATCCTTCCAATTTACTTCTGATGAGCTGAAACTTTCAAGTTTGGAAACTTTGAACTCTTGGATCCAATATATTTCATTTGCTGAGAACGTCACCCAGGTTAGATATAGAGACTTATCAGACATTTTGCAATACTTGTTCGGGTTCTTGGAAACTGCTCCTACTGATGATGAGCTATTCCAACTGGTTGTTTCATCATTGACTGAAATTTTGGAAAGTAATTCATCTTTATTACCTGTTGATTTGAGAAACAAATTCAGCGAGTTGATTTCAAATGATTGGGCACCACAAAGAATCAATGACTTCTTCCAACTAGAAGATTTTGACCAACTGGAAAAGTTCGTTGTGTTGATTATTGATTTCCTTGAGATTGATCAGTTGAAATTTGTTGCCTCTGTCTTTAGAAGTGAAAACTCAAAATTGCTGACGTTTTTGTTGAACTTAACCAATCTACCTTTACTGCCAGTTGTTCAGGAAAATGTTTCTAAGAAGTTCATTGAGTTTTGGAGCCAAATTTCAGAGATTTTCGTTGACGAATATGAGTCCATCACTGCTGCTTTGAAAGAAGATGCCAATCTGATCAATGAAATCAAGACAAATTCCCAAATGACTTTCGATGAAATTACAAAGATTTATTATGACAAGATTTCATACAAAGTTTTAGCCAACTCTGAGTTCAATTCCAACAAAGCTGAGTTTTCCAGTTATAGAGATGATGTTACTGAACTATTTGATTCCATCTACTCTAACGTCGGTACATCACTTTACGAAAACCTTGCAAGAAATGCCAACAACAATCAAGACTTGAACCAAATCGAAGCATCATTATACCTAATTTCATCATTGTCTAACGCATTTTCTGAAGACCACGCCCCAGAGGGTATCTTATCATCCATCAATGAGCTATTTGAATCACAATTCTTGTCAAACGTAACTAATCTGAGCTCACAAGTTGGTGACTACGCTCAATACTACATCAAAACCGTCATTCATTTCTTAGGTGCCATAGGGTTTTACTACAAATTGAGAGGTGGTAGTTATTTAACATTGGTTGTTGATTATCTATTCAATTGTCTGAAGAACTACCCAGACCAACAAAATGTCATTTCAAAGACTATTTTACAAATCTGTGACGACTGCCGTTCCCAACTGGTCTCCAGCATTGACAACTTCACTCCTATTTTAGTCGAGCTAGTCAACAACCCACAGGTGAGTCCAAACACCAGAGAAAAGTTCTTGAATTCCATCAGTTGTATCATTCAGTCCATTCAAGATCCAAACACCCAAGTTCAACAAGTTGTCAACATCATCGATCTGATAGAAACTGCTGCCAACCCATACTTAGTCAAGGCTTCTAATAACACCATCAATGGCGTTGAACTAGAGTATGTGATTTCATTATTCTCATCAGTCTATGAAGTCAGTAAAGGTCTACAAATCCCAGATACCTACCATGAGGAGAATGATCAAATCTTTACCAACACCAAGAAGTTTTATCAAGAATATTATGACGGTAAAGTCCAAGCAAAAGTCATCAAACTGGTTAACGTGTTCACCATTGAGATTGATTCATTGAGCAAAAACAATGAAATCACCGAGAAGGCCTCGTGGCTTTACAAAATTGGGTTGTTAGAAGATTATGGTACATTCTCATTGAGTTCACAGTCAGTTATTGAATTCGTCTTTGCCAAGGCACAAAAGAACTTGAGTGTCAACTCATTTGCATATTTGTTGGAACTTCTGACTACTTTGTTCAACGTTGGTTTGAGAAAATCCACGCCTCCGCATCAACAAATCTCAGAGGAACAAGTCTCGAACATCATCAAGTCATTCATCATCGATCAATTCAGTTTAATCCAAGAAGATCCTGACTTATTACAGCTAACGATGCTTTTATTTTCCGCATTGGTCAATAACAGATGTGGTTTCTTTGTCCGTGATACTCAGACCTTCCAGTTCATTGTTAAAATTGCCCTAGAACTGATTTCATCAAAAGAGAAGTTCATCATCAAGGCTGTTTCCAAGTTCTGGACCGGTTTAATCTCAGCTAAGGCTATCCAGGCTGACGAGCTTCAAGTCCTGAAACAATTCATTGAAAATGACATTGGTGAAACCTTGACATACTCAGTCTTCAAAAATTTGATCGATGCCTCAAGATCAGACGTTGAATCATATGGTAACATTGTGGTCTTATTGTTGATCAAACACCAATTCAAATTCCAAGGCTGGGCATCTACCGCACTAGCTAGATTGGATCAAGAAAGACAACAAAAGGGCCAGAAGGGTATTCCAGACAAGGAGATATTCTTGAAAAAGTTATTGGTCACGAGAGGTTCAGTCAGAAAGTGTAACGATATCATCAAAGAGTTCTGGATCACTGTCAATGGGTTGATCTCCTACAACAAATAAGAATACCGGAGTCAATAAACAAATAGAATACTTCTAAACGCTAGTCTGAACGTAGATTCTAGAAGTCACAATCTTAGTGTGTGTGTTCGAATGCTAATAAGCGAGACGGAGCACGCGTAGATTTTTCTTTTTCCGGTTAAATAAACCGGAAAAATAAACCTTCTAATTAGCCATCTAGGAAAGCCTTAAATTAGAGCTATTCATTCTACAACACAAAATCAAATCTAGAAAATATAGCACTCCAAGTATACTAGCTGCTAAATTGTTTCCGACTGTGCTGCAAACAAGCTTGCTGATCAGGACGTAGTCATGAATTGAGATTCCGCAAAATGCGCTAAACTAGCTGGATCCAAATCGACTCGTGAATATTGAAGTCAGCGGATAAACCGATGCCACCGACTTAGTATACAGATGAAAGGCTTGGGCCTCTGCAAGTTTCACTTGGGACACTTGCTACTTCTATGCTGCTGCTGGGAGATCCATGCAAGCACTTAAACGTTGAGAACACTGAAATACGCTGGGAGCCAATCGAGATTGAATCGTACATAAAGTAGCATACAGATTACAAACTCTTTGCAGCGCACATGATACCTAACGTCGCCTAACCGATTTTGGTATATGATCTGACTAATTATGGTACAGTGTAGGGGAAGTGGATGAGCAGTTGGGGGTCTGTTTAGTGAATCGTAGTGGCGTTAGATCATGAGGTAATTCAAAGAGGTGCTCCAAACGCTCGCTTGAGAATATTTTCAATCCATGAAATTTACACACTGCAAGCTGGGAAAATACAGGACTGGAAGACCACAGTGTCGGAACTCAGACATTTAATAGTATTATCCAGGGACCAGCAGTAGTCGGTCTCGAATAGTTTTGTTGCGTCCAAAGATGTTAGGGAGTCGGTGGAGTTTAGGTTTAGGAGATCCTGGAATATGCTTTAGCGTGCATATCCACAATACAAACCAGATTGCCCCTTGTGAAGGTAGGTGCAGCTCACAGTGGCGGTGGGGCACTCAGTGTGTCTGTGGGGAGCCTTATGATATGTTCTTCTTCTTACGGAAGCTTCAGTGGATAACGAGTTCGTGTTTGGCGGGTGTTTCCGATCTGTGGTTTGTTTAAGCGAGCGAGATCGGTTGTGCACTCCTGCAAGATTTGAACTTTAAACAGCACCGACTAGAACAGGATAGGGAGCTCAAAAGTGTTGTACTTCGAGCAACTACTGCCAGGGGCCTTCTGGTGGGTGACATTGCCCCAAAGTGGCCATGTCACACACTTGCTTGGTTTACAGCTACCTGGGAAGGCTCTTTGGATCTTTTTGTCGCACTGTTCGATCGTCAGTTCTGTGATCCATATCCCGAGCTGAAGAATAAGGTTTGAGCTCGGTACACAGCTTTCAATATATTTTAGGAGCCCAGAGACGGGCAGACTCTTCTATACGCTCTCTAAGAGTAAATTTGACCATGGGCTAAGTATAAAACATAGAATTGTCGTAAATATGCAGTGAATATAACCGGACTTTGTTCAACTTTAACCCCTTCCAGTTGACAGACATCGCGGCTGCGACAGCGAAGCCTTTGCTCCATCAATCAACGAGACTAAGTACGTCTTCCTCTAAATGATGGGTTTCCCGAAGAGTTGATAGAATGAAAACCAATTTTAGTGGTTGCATACTTCGAGGTTCCATGTAAATTACGAACAGCCTTCATCGGTCACATGAAATGCAGCAGTCAACATGCAATTGTAGAGGACGTGAGCTCCATCTTCCAGTACTCCAACGTATGGTATTTCATCATCCACTGCTCCATCCTCTAGTGCACCACCATCTGAAGTTTTGTCATCTAGTACCAGCACTTCAGGGTCAAGTTGCACTACCACCCTAACTACCACCTACATCGAAGGTTCAACTTTGGTTACGAGTACTTATGTTACTGAGGCCTCAGAATGTTCTGCTCCAAGCGGTACAACCTCAACTGCTCCACCTGTTTCAACCGTTTCCACTACGACTACTCCATTTTCTGAAGCTTCTACCTCCAGTGCTTCTGTCTGGAGCTGTACATCTGTTGTTACTACTACTTACACCGAAGGTTCTTCTGTTGTTACCACCACTTATGCCACAGAGGTGACTGACTGCATCAACTCCATTCCTTCATCGTCGACTACCACTGGTAACACTCCAGCTACTCCAAACAGTCCAACTACTCCAACAAGCTAAACCACCACTAGTACTGGGACACCAGCTACTACCCCAGGTACTGTTCCAGAGACAACATCCGCCCCTGAAACTTCTACTACTCCAGGTACAACTCCAATCATGCCAGACACCGCTATAGAAACGACGACCCAAACCACTGAAAATCAAACTACTGCAGCTACCACTTCAATTACTGTTACTACCCAAGGTACTCCTGGAACCAGTGTTGAGACACAATCAGCTCAAACTGTCCCAGGTACTCCAGGTACTCCAGGTACTCCAGGTACTCCAGGTACTCCAGGCACTAGTCCAGGTACCACCTACACTTCTACTGCTACCCCAGGTACCCCAGGCTCTCCATCAACTTCAACCTCACCGGCTGTAACTACATTAGCCCCAGCTTCTGAATGTGTTTCCATCGTCACCTCCACTTTCAATGTTGGTGATTCAATCAGTACCACTACTTACACCACGGATTGTGCTGCTGCTGAAACGTCAGGTCCAACTACTGAAAATGGTTCAGGTTCAGGTTCAGGTTCAGGTTCAGGTTCACCAGTTGCTTCAAGTCTGGCCACCATCACCACTTCTAGTGTCTCATCTTCAGTGCCAACAGTTGACATTGCTAGTGCAAACGGTGCTACTCTAGTCAAGGCTGGGTTCTTCCATCTATTGATGTCCGTCGTTGTCTTAATCTAATGTGTTGGTCAGTTCATTGTTCTTTTTATTCTTCTCATTCGTTATCCTCACAGGCCATGTCATTCTTATCTTCTGTTCTTTGGTCTTAATTCTTTCAATTCTTTTGCGTGTTTACGTTTAACTTAGGTAGCGAGACTTCTTGCTGCTTACTTACTTATTTATTCATAGATTTGTTCTACATTACGAACGTTGGAGCATCACCGTATTATTCAAAGTATCGACCAGCTCAGGCCAACAATAAAAGCGACGTAGCTTACATGATCAGAACCGATCATCAGACGTTTCGAATATTATAAGTACTATGATACAGTTTCACTACAAGTCACAATCTCTATCGACATAACCATTTCATTAATAATATAAACAAACAACCTCAAAGTGAGCAAATCTAGTAAGAAGACAAGATCTTTTCGAAGGCAGCCAAGAAGACATCGGCGTGTTTCTCTTCGAAAGTCAAAGTTGGTCTTAATCTGATGGAGACTTCAGCACAACCACCAACGTTGATACCGTTTTGTTTGAATTTGGTCAACAATTGGTTTCTGGTTTCACCATCTTCCAAATCCCAAGCGATGAAGGTGGCTCTGTTCTTACCTCTCAAGTTTTGAATGTATTTTGGATATTTCTTTTGTAAAGCTTCCAATTTACCGTATAGGTAGTTACCAACTTGGTTAGCCTTTTCAACTAAACCTTGTTCGACAACTTCTTTACCGATAGCAGCACCAATGATCAAATGGGCTGGGTCACCACACCAGGTGTTGAATTGTCTGTAGGCGAAGTTTGGAACGATTTCTGGGTCGTGGAAGAAGTAACCGGCAGTTTGGAATTTCTTGGAGAAAGTAACGAAATCTGGAGCTGGAGAAATGTTGAAGTGTTCGTGGGCCCAGAATTTACCAGTGGCACCGACACCGGTTTGGACTTCGTCAATGATGTAAGCAACACCGTGTTTCAAAGTGATGTCTCTTAGACCTTGGAAGAATTCAGCAGAGGCATGGTTGTCACCACCTTCGGATTGAATTGGTTCAATGATTAAGGCAGCGACTGGGATGTGCCATGAAGTGATCAAGTCTTCAACAATCTTTAGAGTTCTAGCATCTTCGGACTTGTTGAATTCAACATTTTCTTCTAATGGGTATTTGTAAGCTGGGAATTCAGCCTTTGGCCAGTTGAATGATGGTAAATCTAACTTGTGGATTGGCTTGGAAGCAGTGACGGAACCAGAGGCGAATAGACGACCGTGGAAGGCTCTCTTGAAGGATAGAACAGCCAAGTCTGGGGAACCTGGGGCTTTGTTTTCCATGGTGGATTGGTTTTCTTCAGGGGAGAATGGAGTAGCGTAACCTCTCTTCTTAGCTTGGTACCAGAAGAAGGCAGCCTTGAAGGCCAATTCGTTGGCATCGGAACCAGATAGGGCGTTCCAGACGTGGTCTTGACCTGGTGGGGCAAACTTCAACAAGTCACCAACGATCTTTTCGGTGTCCTTACCTGGGAAGTTACCTAGAGCTGGTCTTTCGACTAAGGCTCTGATCATTTCTGGGGATTTGGCAGCTTCGATCAAGGCTGGGTTGTTGTAACCTAGAGCGATGGAGGCGATTTGGGAGTAGGTGTCCAAGTAGTAGTTACCGTCGACATCGGCGATGTAGTTACCAATGGATTTTTCGTAGTCGGCGACGAAGTAGGCGGCTCTTGAGTCGAAGACTTGGTCTAGGGACTTGATGGCTTCAGCAGACTTTGGGCCTGGAATGGAAGCGGTGTTGACGACTGGGGCTTCAGGCTCGTTTGGGTAGTACTTGGCAGCAACAGACATGGTGAGAGTTGGTGATGGGGGAGAAGAAGTGGGAGAGAGAAGAAGAAGAGAAATTAGGAGCCTTTTATATCTGAGCCTGAAGCTCATCGGACGTGAAAGGCATTCGAAACCCGCGGAGTTGCTGGCGATGAGCTGCGCGCGCGGGAGCGTCCCGATTAGGCAACGCCAAAGATTAGATGATTTTTCAAATTTGTGATCGGGACTTGGGGAATAGGCGCCTTCTGAGTGGCCAGAGCGGTGCAAGGGGAGGTTTGGGGGCAGACAGAGGGTGGCGTGAACTGTGGGAGTGCTAGAAGGAGGTTATAATCCTAGAGAACACTAACACTTGCCCTATGGCTTCTCCCAGTTGCTCTCCCTCTCACTAATCACAGCCAAAATCGCGACCGTTATCCGGGTAAATGCTGGTGACACGTCCAGACAGATCGACGACTTTTGTGTCACTTTACATTTGAACTTTGAACGTTGGGCTTCTTCCTAGCGTCGACAGAGTCTCGCCCTCCACTCTTCAGACGGCCCGCGAGACCCGCACAAGCTCAACGGTCCGCTAACGGTCGCCCGCTGCAGACCCTGGTCTCGGCTATCCGTTGCCAGGCGACGCCTATTGTGGCCCCAGTGGGCTTCTGCCTAGACCGCGAACAGGTCCTGGCGGGGTTTTGGGCGAAAAAGGCAAAATTGTGAGCTTGGGTCAAAAGACTAGACCTTCCGTCTACGTTATACGACTACTGTTGACGCCACTTAGGACAAAGCATTCAGTGAGTTGTAACAGCCTAAGTACTAAGTAGTGAGTAGCATACGGAACGGTCCATCTTGAGGTACTGGGCTTCAGACAGCTGTGCAGGATTGGAGCAGACCTTCCTGGCAGCTAGCGCCCTATAACATACACCTACAGCGCTCCATGACCTCATATAAACTGGAGTCATTACACAATAGACACATAGACGCCTGACGCCTGGTATTTGAGCTTAAATAAGTATAGAAATCAAATTAAAGGTATACATTAGCGGATACTAGAAACGTAGAATACTGACCCTAGCTAAACGGTCAGCAAAAAAAGTGTTCTTGGATGTGGGATATTAGCAACGATGTAACTGATTAGATTGTTCATAATACAATTGGACGTAGTGTTCATCAAGGGTTTTGGGATCAGGGTTAATAAAAAAAAATAGATTGGAATAGAATAAAAGGAGTCTTTGCGTAAAAAATAGGTTCTTATTGGTCTTTGTCTCTGCATGAGGGCTTTGTGATCACCATTTGCTAAATGTGTTCAAAGTCTGTTGCTGTTGTTGTTGAAATTGATAATAGTTTTGTAAATCTTGATTTGAGTCCATCTGATTGGCTTGTCCGTATTGTTTACCAGCTGATGGGACAAAAGACTGAATGTTACGAACAATATTCATTCTTTGGCCCTCTTGTGATCTTGTGTAGCTCTGCTGATGTTGCTGTTGTTGAGAGTAGTTGTTATTCCAAGAATCATAGTTGGACCCTGTACCACCACTGTGTTGTAACATTGGATGGGCAGATTGAGGTTGTTGCTTCGGTTGATTCATGTAGTTTTGTTCATATCTCTGGCCTTGGTTCAAATATTGATAGTTGGCATTGGTATTTTGGGAATTAGGAACACTGGAAGTGATTGGAGTTATTGGGTTCCCCGAAGAGCTGTTCTGGAATGAACTGAAGTTGTTGGAGGTCATGTTGAAATTGGCAGTGGAGGAAGTTGATGGCGCTGGTGAGATTGTGTTGACTTTGCTTGAAGTTTCTGAATGATCACTTGTACCCAATAGCTTCAAATAATGAGCTCTGTCAAGTTGTTGTAATTGATATGGTCTTTGTGGGATGGATAACAAGTTCACTAATTGCTCGTAAGTTTCATCACCAGTGTTCCAAGTTGAGATGTATTTCACAAGTAGTTCTTTGATGAAAGAATTGTTCAAAGCTGTAGATTGCAATTCAGGATGGATTGACGAGTGGAATAACAAATGGTTCAGAATGACAATGGAGAATTTCTGCAATTCCAAGTCTTCCAGACTGGTAGATTCAATGAACTTCAACAGCTTGAAGAATGCAAATGTACCGTACAACTCAAACAGTTTCCCAAAGATGGATAAAGTATGGATCTTCAACACATTGGAAACGGAAAGACAATCGTAGAAAGTGGATGATAGTTCGGATTTGAAGCCACAAGCTCTAGATTTCAATTGGTCAACGATGATCAAATTGGAAAACAGAACAGTAAAGATCTGATTTAACACAACGCCATTGGTTTGGAATTCCAAGTTTGATTTCTTTGTATCAACGTCATCAACCAAGTGCAGCACCTCTTTGTTCTTGATTTGTTCAAGAATACAATTCTCGATGATTCTGGTGTTGTAGTTCAAACAGTGGACTAATCTCTGGAAGTTAGCCAAGTTTAATTGACTTTTGGAGATCTCTGGAATATCAAAACCAAGGAAATCAGATCTTGGTAGTGGTGGGAACTTCTTCAATAGTACAGTGTCTTTGAAACTTGCAGGAAATAACCTGGTTGGATTGATGAATTTCAGCAGAGCATCTTGAATGATCAGTGAAGTATAATTGTAAACAGCATCAATGGAAAAGGAAGAACCGGACTCAGCCAAAGCCGTAGTGTCATTTATGTATGAAAACTGCTCTAACTGTGACAATAGAGTCTTCTCTAGGGCAAAGACCATTTGGAAATCTTTTGGAAAATCAATCTTATAATTCTGATCAATGACTTCGAATAGCACTTTAAAGCGAGCATAAACAGACTCTTCAATGACTTCTAGGATATCAGTATCCAGAATCTCTTTATCAAAGCCATATTTTGAGCCTGATGACAACTTGAACAGCACATAATGGACAGCAGATGCTAACTCTGGATATCTTTTCAATGATAGGAGTTTACCTTTCAAATCCAGGGTGTTAACCAGTACAGCAACCAATTCACACCCAAACTGAGTGGATATAAAGTCCACCAGATTGGTAATAATACCCATAATCTTCACTGGGTCCTCGATTTCTTTCAGTAGTAATAACTTACCATGAAGAATGACCAAATCTTTCGAAATCTTACCCAAGTATGGTCTCATGTCATAAGGCAGCACTTCATTGATCAGCGCCAATGAAAGATTGAAGCGATCCATGGATTCAATTCTTTCCAAAATAGTGATTGGGCCTGGTAAGTATCTCAAGTCCTGGGTCTTGGCATCAACTTCGAAAGTCTTTGACCAGAGCTTGTTGAAGACTTCAAAGACATCCATATCAGTAGATGGATTGACCACAAACAGCTTAATAAGCTCCGATAGCAAGCCATGTTGCAAATGGTAGTTAAACAGGATAGCTAACAGCTTGATCAACTGGTCTGTCTTTGGATAGTTCAATTTCAAGGAGAAGGAAATGGTGAGTAACAGTGGTGACATGAAGGAGCATCTTGATAACAGGTGGTTCTCATGCGTGGTTTCCAGTGATTTTAAGAGTTTGATTATCTTCAAGTATTCAACAGATAAAGACTGAATCAGGTCAACAGACATCGTGGTTTTCAACATCTCATTGACTTTGATGCTCAAAACGAACAGCTTAATGGATTGGAAAGTCTCTGTGTCTTCAACTTCTGTAGGATTTAGGCGTTCAATACCAGTGGAGACACGCTTTGCCAGGTCAATCTCATCTTCGCCTTCAGATAACAAACCTTCTAAGTTCAACTTCTTCAAACCGTTCACGGCATCAATGAAACCGCCGTCAAGGGAATCATCTCCTGTCGATCTATCCTTGCCGTCATTGTCTGTGAGATTTAGCAGTGGAGAGTCCGTATCGAGGACCAGGTCTTTCATTAGAGTAGTCAACCCCATCGCAACTGTGTCAACTAACAAGACAGCCTAGCAAAGCACAAAAGAGGAGCAGGGAGGCACAAGAGCAGCGTTCGGTTTCTTCAGTTCGAGCAGTATTAGCTAGTGAGACCTTGGTGGTTAGCGCCGGGAGTTGTGGAGTGTGAGGTGTAGTTGTTTGAAAGGAAAGCTGAAGCCATTGAACTGTGAATTTTCAGTTTTTTCGCCTGGTTTCAAAACTGTTTTGAAGCGAGTAACAAAACTCAAAAAAGCGTGTACTCGTGTACATTGAAGCGGCAAAGTGGGGAGATGTACCATCTGAGAAGACTCATTTTGGTCTGTTGTAGACAGATATTGGTTTGTCATTCATTTGTTTCAGTGTACTTTGTCTCAAATACAGGAAAACAGTGTCTTTTCCACCTTGAAAAACTTTTGATGTATCTTTGTAATTGCCCGATTGGGCCACCTTCCGTATCGGGACGTTTTCGGGATTTTGAATTTGACAGATTTTTTTTTGCAGCCTACGCGACTTCTTCCGGGTGCATGTCCTTGTCGGGGTATTCTGTGGAGACGCAAAAAGGTCGTTGAAGCTGGAAGATCTGGGGCTCTTGTGTTTCTCGGGGCCTGCTTTTGTCGTTTTTGTGAGGCATCGACATGAATGGCACCGAGTTTCTTGCGGTTTTTCCCTTGTGAGGGAACTTGCTCTGGAATCTAAATAGTGGCACCCGAGAGCTAAACACGTACCACACCCAGCGAAGCAGAAAGAGACAGGCCCATCTCTACGACCTCCTTCCACCCATGAGCCCATCTCGCTGCGATTATCTTGACGTAAATCGGGGCATCGACTAATACCTCATGTACTCTGTTATCACAAGTCTCAGATCCTGTTCCCAAAAGACTCGAGACTAAAGTAATCGTTTGAAGTCTCTCTAGACCGCACGGCTGAGTGCAGGGCTGTTCCTAACTCCAGCGTGCAAAAGAAACTCTTCGAAACAAGCTACAAAGACCAGCACCCACTGGACCCTGAAGTTTGAGGCCAGTCTCTAAACACTTCCCCAAACAGAAGTCCCTCATCGCATACTTTTTCCTAGCAAAAACTTTACACCTTACGGCCGTTTTTATCCGAGCACACCTAAGAAAATCTCTTGATAGCCGTCTGTGGTCTGGGGCAAAAGATATATAAGCCGAGCGTCCCCTCTGTTTACAAAATGGGCCAAAATGCCAGGTGCCTGAGCTGGGAGGTCCCTGAGGACGAATGACAATGCACAAAGAAGAAGGTGTGTCCATCGCTGTGTTTGGGCTGAATGGCTACCTGGGCAAATCGGTTGTCGAGAGCCTGCTCTCTGTGCCCTTCATCTGCAAGATCCAGACACCCATACGACTAGTGACTTCCTCCACTAGAAGGCCCATCGAGTCACGAAAGGTCAAGTACTACAGCTTGCAAGACACAACGTTTGAAGATGCATTTGCTGATGTCGACGTCGTTATCAATTTGGGTAACGTTCCCAATTCCCCATTACAGGACATTCTTCACGCCGTGATCACCAACAAAGTGAAGCTTTATATTCCATCACAATTCGGTCTGGACTTACAGGCTGCACAAAGGCGCTTTCCTGGGTTTCTTTCCATCAAATCTGATCATTCAGAAATGGCTAGAATGGGAGGCATAAAGACCGTTGATGTCTATACATCATTGTTCATCAACGACCACAATCAGAATTTCTACTCGAGACCATTCCCGCAGTTGAACTTTGACCCTAAGACCAACACCATTGAGATTCCTGGTGATGAAAACTTGCTGATAAACCCAACTTTCCAATCAGACATTGGGAAGGCCATCAGTGCCATTGCTACTTTCCATGATTTCCGAGCCCTACCGGACCATTTGAGAATCTACTCTGACAGAGTGAGCATTAATGACACAATAGCCCATTATGAACGCAAAACGGGCACGATGATAAAACTGGTGTATAGCAACCCCAAGGAGGAGCTCTACCAGATCCAACAGAAGCAATCCAGGAAATTACAAGTGGGTGATATCAGATTGTTTCTATGGGTATTAATGACATTGGGTGAAGGTAATGGGATGGTTTGGGAATATGATAATCATAGAGAATTGATCAATCCAGGTGAATCGATCTTCAAATGGACCAGGTATAGAATTTGAAACTAATCTAATAATGACAATTGTACGAGTATTATGAATCTGAGGTGTAGTCAAACGTTGTCTACAAAGTTGAGTATTCATTGCAATCATTCGTGTTAAAATAAGTTCTAAGTACCTCTCAAAGTTTCCAGTTCTGAAGATCTTGTCTGTGTTTCACTCAAAGTCGTGACAGAATCCTCTTGAGAATGAACATGATTAGTACCATTCACAATACTCTGACCAGCAGAATTGTATTCTGGAACATAATCAAACTCAGGTGGTTCACTCTCCAAATCTTGTAATCTTCTTCTCAACTCGTCTTTATCATCTGTTGGGTGAGTAGGAGAAACACGACTTGGCTGATGGGTATAGTTTGACTCAGAAACTGGTTCCAAAGGTGGAGCGGAGAATTCTTCAATATCATCATACGTTGTTTCATAACTTGGAGCTGGCCCCACTGATTCATCAAAGTTAGGATCAGAAGGTAACAATGCCTCTTCTTTCATTCTCAGGATATCTTTCTCAGAAAGACCATTAGTCTGTGGGATTTGAATTTCCTCACCTGTGGAGACGTTTCTGTTATTGATCACAACGGTATTGCTTCCATTGATACCATTGTTGATGCTCAGTGGACTGATAGATGTCTGACTAATGGCTTCAAGGATGGAAGAATCTGATTCAATGACATAGGTAGCACCATCACCATTCTGTGGTTGCTGTTTAGCGTTTTGAACAATGGTCTTCTTGCCGATGTTTTCCTTCTTCTTGAACCTGCGTTCAGTACCAATAACGATCTCTGTGTTCAGACCTAACAAGTTCTTTGCCCTTTTCAGTTTATCAACGTTGATCATGCCGTTCTCAGACTTGGCCATGACTTCACGATCATGGCTTGAATCGATGTCAAAGACAATGGAGTTTGTGAACTTTAAACTGGACTTGGAATTGCTCTGAGTTGGACCATTGGAAATGATGTTTCTATTGGAGACATTTGCCAACACCTCGATGTAATACTGGAACGACACAATATCGGAGCCAATGATGGTTGGGAATGCATCTGCTGGAACTCTCAGTGATGTACAGATCTCCGATGTCAAAGTCTCTGGATCGATGTATAATGGAACGATCACTTGAGATAGATCTTTTCTGAAAGACTGGATTGAAGATTCAGGACCACCATCTAGACGACACACTCTGATTAGTGAAACGATAATCCCATTGGATGATTGAATGGCTTTGTAATGCTGTACTTTGATCTTTAATGTGATGAGTTCACCTCTTAGATAACCTGATTGTGGTAAGTCAACAAACAGCTTCACAGGGTTTGCTGTACCATTCTTGTCCTCATTGGATTCAGTACTGTTATCACTCAGATGTGTGGATTGTGTAACGTTGGAATTTATGGTTGATGTGGACGACAGAGTCTTTCGTAGTTTCTTATCGGATATTCTAAGCGATGCTGTCTTGGTTTGAGGTTTGGGTATCTTGGCAACGTTAATGGGCACAACGATCTGTAAGTTTTTTTCACAATGATGTATACTGTTCTTGGAGTTCAAGATTAGGCCTGTGGATGAGTTGGACATGTTGGATGCAGGAGATGAGTTCAATGATGATACAGGGGAGGAACCAATGTTATGGTTGATGGATGCTCTTAATGTGTATGAAATGGAACCTCTTTCAAAACTGATCGAGGTATAGATGTTCTTCTTTGGTAGTTTCATGGAAAAGGGGAATCTATGTTCACCTTTACTCAGCCCGATGATTGGATCTTCATTTTCATCTTGAGCAGGAAGTTCATTAGGGTCATGGCCATAAATGATTGCAGTGTGCTTGAATAATATCACAGGTTTACTTCTAACGGAACCTGTCGGGTTCCCCGCAGGTTTGATCTTGATATACCCTAGCAGAGTTAGTGTGATGTTGACGTTTGTGATGTTCTTCTTTAGGGATAGTGCAGCTGTACCGGTGACTGTTTCACCAGGGGCCCATGACTTGTGAGGATCACTCAGTTCAATGTAGAAATCTTCCACCAGGTTGATGTTATCGAATTTCAACGACTTCTTGAACGAGGACGCAGAAGAGCTTACCTGCGACCGCGTAGGGAGGAGTTTTCCCATAGCTCTCTTCATGAGTGCGTGTGTGTTGTTATATTGGTGTAATAGTGGATGAAATTAATTGTTGGGTAGGACTCTGGGGGCAGTATCTGGGATAATTATGAATCTGTCTTTAGCCACAACGATAACGGCGGAAAGTGAGAAACTGGTGACGCAGTGCTGTAGTGGAGGGTTGGAATATGAAATGTAGACCACTAGTATCAGATAAGGCCAGGATCTGTGAAGTAGCGGTAGCGTTTAGACGTCTGGTTGGGAAAGGGAACGTAAATAGCCTGGAAGTGAAACAGAGGGCTCTAGCGGTGAGAAAAAGCCGGTGTAGCTAGCCAGGAGCGCGCTAAGTAGAGCTGTGTGTGAAATGCGGTGTGGAAAGTACCCTGGAACGAAGCGCTGGCGGGTCTTGTGAGGAGTGGAGGTGATCTTGGAGGAATAATAAGACCATTCACCACGATTTCTAGGCCCATTTTTTTCTTATTTTCGTTCACCTCAGGCGAAAGGGAAAAATTCGCGAGCCCGAGACACCGAAATTTACGAAGGCAACGGTTGCTTGAGCCTCGCTAGCTGAGCCTGGGCAGAGGCAGAGGCGGAGGGAGCGGGCAGCGCTGGCAGGCGGAGGGTCTCCTAAGTTTCCACCAAAAACCCACGTCTTCCCACTAGTTGCCACCGATTACTAGCTGTCCAGAGCCTCTCCAGTGCGCCCCCTATTTGGCTGCAGCTGCCGGAGCGTTGGCGAAATCTCCGCTGTTTCTGCTTCCGAGACTTAACGGTTTTAGCCTGGAGCTAACAACGGCCGCAGAGATGGCCACAGAAACCACACAAGCCTGGAACAGAGACCATTCCTCTGCCAGTGTGCACAAGACGAACCATCGCCACTAATGCCCACTGGCTAAAGTGCCCCTCATCGCCCACAACGGCTGCCCCGTCTTTATCCATTGCCCAGGCTTCGGCCGCATAAAGTTTACGCAGCAGCGCTAGCGTTGCCTAGAGATCTGGCAAGATAAACAGTACACTTGGCTAATTTTGCCGATTGGTAGCCCCTTGTGGAGATTACAAGCGCAATCCCCGGTGATCAGAGCGTACTGCTGAGCTTGAGGCAGCATACTTTGGGCCTCCTGGGCAGAAATCAACAGAGATTCAGCATCTGTTATCTATTGTTTGATATCTTGGTGTTTACAGCTGGTCTACAGTGGAAGATGAGATATGTATACGGTACAAAAGATAAAGTTCCACATTGTTCTACGTGGGAGCTCGGACGTGTATGCTGTAGTCTGAAGTGTGATGAATGGCCTGTGGTTTACTTGGATGGTTGATTAACTTATAAGATGCTATGTCGTATGCACCCCAACTTCCATCGAAATATGATCATGTCAAATTGACAGGTCGATTAATCTTATCACCTAGGCCGTCAAAACTGGGTTGCGCACTGAAGTGACCACCCATTGAGATGACTGAGGTATAACTCTTAGAGCCATAACAGCCATATATATACCTGGATAAGGAAGACATGCCGGATCGTCTATTCTAACTGTCCTTTCGATGTGATTTTGTAGACTATACATTTGAGGCAACGAAACTAACTGCGCCTCTAACACAAGCTAAAGATGAGTTTGAAGCTTGAAGCTCTGCCTTCATGATGTGTTAGCAAGTCTAGCTTATTATTCGAGTTAGCTTCCATACTTCGCCAGAATACCCTGAACACAACGATAGTGTACCGTTAAAGCGCCAAACGTGCACTAAATATGCGCGAAAATTTCTCAATTAGGAAATATGATTTCTCCACTGAGCAAACAGTAATTCATTTTTTTTCAAAAATGCCTGCTTAGCTTAGTGGTAGAGCGTTGCACTTGTAATGCAAAGGTCGCTAGTTCAATTCTGGCAGGAGGCAAATTTCATTTTTTGCCCCGGGTAACAGCTCGCGAACTCGTTTTATATGCTAGAACTTGCCCACTAATGGTGTCACTTGCGGATTGCCGTGCCTGAACTCGGACGATTACTCAGTTCTTGCCTCAGATCACACTTCATTACGCGTGCAGTGTGACTAATCTTGGCCTTATGGAGCTCTTCATCTATCTCACTGTATAAAGAGATCAACGGTTCCTCTATTTTTCACATGGAAATCACACGCTTCAACTGGAAATTTCACATGCTATTCAGGAATCAGTGATTTATCATCGAATAATCAGTGAACACATTTGCTTTCAACACAGTTTAAGAATCTCGCTGACTATTGCACAGTCTTCAACTGACTGAGCTCCTCCACTTCATTTACTACTACTCCATCTGAGTTTCAACAGCTTTGCTTCAACCTTAGCTGCTCCACTCCACAGTTGCTCTAACAGCCTAGGAGAACAATGGCAACTACCTCACACGACATTAATGCAGCCATTGCAAGCCATTGCATTTGTGACAGGGACTACGAGAGCGATGAAAGCTCTCTGAACTCCACGTTTTCAAACACACCAACGGTGGAGTCCCCACAGAAACAGATTGATGGTTTCGAGTCCACAAGGAGACCAATTGGTAAGACCCCATCTGGTCATTCGTTTGAAGTCCCAGAGACCCATGACATGGTTCGCTCATTGTTTGATCCAACTTTGAGGAAATCTGTTGCTGAGGTATTGATCTTTGTGTCTTTGGTGTCCAATGTCTGGATTTATAAATGGTTGGGTACGTACCAGAACAGAATCTATGGTTTCTTGGGCTTGTACGCCTTTTGGAGACTAGGTTACAATTTGGGCATTGGTATCTTGCTTTACAAACAGTCCAATTCAAGATCTTTGGTTCAATTTGCTAAATCACACGACCTGTTTAATCCTCAGAAGAGAGAGACCCTTCTACAGAAACTAGCATATTTGGAAATCAAGTCTAAAATGGGGTCCAATTACAACGTTGATTCGTATCCAATCGAGTTCAACACATGGCTATTATTCCGTCAATTCGTGGACTTGATCTTGATGCAAGATTTTACAACTTACATGTTCTTGGTTTACACTGCTGGTCAAGACTCCACATTGTCACAAAGTTCCTGGTTGAACTATACTCGTATCATTCTTGGTTCCTCTTTGGTGCTTTTCAACCTTTGGGTCAAGATCGATGCTCATCGTGTTGTGAAGGATTATGCCTGGTACTGGGGTGACTTCTTCTTCCTAGAAGAGAACGAGCTTATCTTTGATGGTGTCTTCAACTTATCCCCACATCCTATGTACTCTATTGGTTATATTGGCTACTATGGTTTTGCATTGATCACAAAGTCATACTTGGTGTTGATCGTTTCATTGGTGGCTCATTTCTTACAATTCCTGTTCTTGACCTATGTGGAAGACCCACACATTGAAAAGATCTATGGCTCTGACTCTGAAGAGATTATCGTTGAAGAACTTGAAGCCAATGAACACTACTTGAAACCATTGGTGGTCTTCAACAATTTCAACTTGATCAGACTTTCAGACTACCTGACTGTCCTGGGTGCGATCTACACTGTCGTTGGTCCTGTTTTTGTCTTGCGTGGTGAAAGAGCTTGGGATTACTACTTCTTCGGTTTTGCATTGTTAGTTAAAGTTGTTCATGCTTTCATCACAAGTTATGTTCTTGGTAAACAAAGCTCTGAGAAGTTCTGGACGAAGCTATACTTGAAATACGGTCTTGATAATGTCACAGCATATGCCAATTGGCAAGCCATCTACAATTTCCTGTTGGTGTTATCTTACTCTACCTTCATTGGTACTTGTTACAGAGAATTAGCCAATGGTCAATACAAATTGGGTACTTGGTTACCATTAAGAACTATTCTTGGTGGATTATTGATCTTGCTACAGTTATGGACCAGTTCTTCTATCTATCGCTCCATTGGTGACTTTGGTTGGTTCTATGGTGATTTCTTCTTACCAAACCTATCTCAAAAGGCATTGACCAAGTCTGGGATTTACAGATACTTGAATGATCCTGAAAGATTGTTAGGTATTAGTGGTATTTGGGGTGCTACCTTGATCACTTATTCTCCATTGGTGTTCTCCTTAGCTATGATTTGGACTGCTCATATCACTTTGTTCTTGAACTTTGTTGAAAAGCCACATATGATCAAAGTGTATGGTGAACAACAGGTTCTGAAGAATGAATCCGGTGTCTCCTTGACTTTGAAACAGTTCATTCCAAAGAAATTGAATACAACTTTTGACTCTATCTACAACAACACTTTCCACCGCGTTGACTCCTACATCAAGAAGAGAACCCAATCTGAAATCAACCCAAGTGGTAAGAATGTCAGAGCCGCTTTGATTCAACAGAAGGAAGAGATCTTACAGTCCAAAGTTGAAGGTGATTACTCGTTGACCATTGAGAACATATCATCCACTTCTGAGATTGAGATTGGCCAGCCTATCCGTGTCAAATGGACTGCCCCACAAGATCACCATCCAAAAGACTGGATTGGGTTGTATCAAGTCATGAAGACCGGTAATTCCAAGACCATCACCAGGATCTCAAGTGCCGGTAAATGGATTGCTGTCAATCCTGATGGATATAACGGTAGAGAAGCTGGTGTTGTTAAGAGAGAAGTCAAGATCAAGAATGGTAAAGTTGAAGGTATTGTTGAATTCCACTCAGAGTTGCTGGCTTTCGAAAAGGGTGTCTATGAATTGAGATATCACCACAGTGACTCTCACAAGGTCTTGAGTTTGTCTTCACCTTTTGAAATCATTGTTCCAAACATCACCATCAATGGCGACCTGTCTTTGAACTTGTTGAGACTATTCAAGAGATTTCAGCCTAACTTGTCATCGAATTCAACTCTTGATTTCAAGATCTCATCGCCAAAGTTCATCAGCAACGTTGTGTCTGATGCCACAGGTGTTGATATTGCCAGTGAGATCGTTGCCAAATTGAAAACTATTGATGGTATCTCAACTAGGTTAAAGAAGTCTAAAAGGATCTTGGACGGGTTGAATGATACAGATGCAGCTTTGTAAGTTCTGTGACAAGCATACCCTGTCCTCTAGAGATTCACGTCCTTGAGTGATAATTATATAAAGACTACGTCGTAAAATTGAAAACCAACTAACCCCAAACACCTGGTAGCTAGAATGTGAGTAGTCAGTTGTAATCACAAGAGCAGCAGAAGGTAAAAGGGAAAAGAGATCAACAGCTGCTGGTTCAGACTTTCTCTTTTGACGGCCAGATTCAAAGTTCATACCACTTTTATGTTTGTGTAACATCTGAGTGCCGCTATCCACAGAAACCATCATCACAAATATCTCCTCAATTCCGGGTATGTGAGATACAGATCCAGATCAGTGACCTTCCAAAGCAAAATTAAAGGGGACAACACGAGCATCTCAAGCACCAGCAACACGGTATATTTGCTTGCGATATTGTTATGATCATCGGTCAGTTCGTGTAGTATCTGTAGATGTGTAGCATCAATGTATGAAAACCCAGAATCGAAGTGATAATACAAAGCAGCGCCCCTTACTCTAAAAAACCTGTCATTGAACCCGGGTTGGTGTTGATCGACAATCTGCACCAGTTGTTGGCCTGGGTACGATAAATATGCTGCTATTTGGCGATTGTGATGGCTTCGTATTTGGTTGAGATGGGCAGCAATAGGCACTTTCGCTTCGTAGTACCATCGTCTATGGAAAAGGAGGAACTCCTTTACTGAGGAATATTTAGACCATTCCACTTTCAGCAGCACCGATTCGAAGGAAACACCGTGATTACGGTAGAAAACGGACTCTATTGACCCTAAGTGTGGATACTCAGCTGTCCTCTCTTCGTTGCTAAAGACTGCTGAAACCTCCGGTAGAATTTTGCATAAATAAACCTGTGTGGGCTGTGGGAGGGGCCCCTTGCGAAGTTGATCAATGAAGGTCGAGGATTTGACACACTGTTTCAGTCCATTGGAGTTGTATTTGAGTGAAAAGTGGTCATTGATGTCGGCAATCAAACATTCTCGAGATCTTTCGATACCGTGCCTTGACCAAAAATCAACGTCGTTCGTGATAAAGAGGAAAGAATCTGTACATTTGCGAAGTCTCAAGACCTCAGCAGACTCAGTGGGATCGAAAGTGAGGTAAGGGTGGATGTAGACCCAAATACTAATCTCCTTTGCAATTAACGGCTTCAGTCTTGCCTGTTCGTTCAGAGCGGTAAAGAGCTCAACCTTGTCTCGATCTGTAGTGTGAAATCCGATCTGACGAATGATGTTTCGGACAATGTGTTCAGGAAATAGCCATAAGACTGTACTTATGATGTCTGCACTGTCTGTGAATATCTTTGTACCTTGGAAGTTGGCCATGCTTTGTCCTTTAATGTCCTGATAACTGGGCGGTCAAGACAAGGCACATGCCTTTTATTTTGAAAAGGGCTCAGAGATAGAAAGTGAAGGACAGAAAAAAAGCCAGTTACCAGTTTTCACTAGCTCGTGAACTGCTAAAGAAACGATATAGAAGGCTGATAAGTTGTAGCCCGCTGCTTACAACTCTCAGAGAGTATTCGCTCAAAGCATACCAGCTGAACTTCTCTAAGTCCGAGAGAGGTATTCGTAAAGCATTTACGCGGTAGATCACGGGTCCATGGGTATACCGTCGTTCTCAGTTTTACTTGGAAGCTATCAGCTGCCGGAACACAATGAAATTGTGGGAATTTTGTTTGACCCTTTGTTTTCTTTGGTTTTGTGTCAAGAGCGGCAAATGTGGTTTGACATGGAAAAAATACGCAACAATGCCACAAAGACAGATTTAAAGTTTTGCTGACCATGTCAGAGTGAATATTCTAGAGAACACTAGAGTCACACGCCGGGGACAATGCTGGCCTGTTCATTCACCAGTAATAATCCTTGGTAGTTATCAACAATTTCAATCAAACTACACCTCTTAATTATGCATGCATGGTCGTCCTCCGTATTACTTAACCCAAACTATAGACTATCCCTTAGACTGTTCGTAAACGTAGTTTGTCAACCCACTCTTCACAACTTTAGCCTTCTTTTGCAGATTGTCAATCACTTTATCCAGTTGGCTAAATGAGTTTTGAGACTCGCTCAAGATGGCAACGATCTCGTTCTCTTTGATGAAACTAGCAACTGTGTTGTTCTCTATATCGAATGCACTTGCCACGATGTCTATTATTTCAATGTCAGCGTTGATCAGGGCCAGTGTCGTGGTGTCTGAGATCAAACTCAGTAATTTCAAAGAAAGTTCTTGGACGTTTTGAACAGAAATGATGTTGACAAAGATATCAATACCAGACTTTGGATATCTTGACAAGTTGATCACAGAGGTGAATGTGTTGTCGATGTAATTTGAAAACTTCTGGTCCAGTAGATCATCGATCAACCCGGTATTGTCATCGATATGGATGTTCAAACTCGTCTTCTCAACAAAGGTACCTCGTATTGGTCTTGGACCATAAATGGATACGGAAACAATGTTACCATCTAGTTCCAAGTATGCAGAACCGTTGGCGTTCTTTATTAGTCCGCTTTTTAGGAATGTTCTTGATATTTGTGCATTGATGTCATCTTCTTTAGTCTTGTCGATTTGGATCTTGGAAGCGTGCTCAGCAGGCAGTGGGGCAAACACAAGTGGTTTGGCGTTTTGTGGACCTAATAATCTTCTTCTGTCAATGGTGCTCATACTGGAAAACTCTCTGGAATTGGTCCTTTGGTGGCGATTATTGGCAGTGGTTCTTCTGGAGTTGAGGTTAAAGCCTTTAAATTTTTTTGGCGTAGAAAATTTACACCCGGACACCAGTTTATTGACACGGAAGATATTGGCAGACAGAGATAAAGACGTGGTTACAATTGATTTCAAACTAAAGCACTTTGGACAAATCATTAAATTAATATATATACGTAACAGCCATTAACTAAAATCAATAATCATTCATGGGCAAACTTCATCTTCAGTCCATTGATCCTCCTCGTATCTCTCGTAAATGAAACGACTTTGATGACCGTTCAAATTGACATAGTCAACTTTATCAACAAGCATCAACACCAGAGAATAGTTCTTTGTACCGTCAACCTCGTTGGAGCCGTCAACACCTCTCGATATGGAGTCCAGTAGTTTCTGTTTCTCAGATGTCAAGGCAGAGCCTGGTTCTGGTTTTCTGAAACTGGACTTGAGATTCACTGATAGGTCATTCCATTTGGAATTCAGTTCATTCTCCCATTCTTGAGCCGTTGGCGTGGAAACAGAAACGTTTTGGGCCAGACTGGATAGGTCCAATGATGATGAATATGATTTGATGATTTGTGGGGAGACTAATGGGTAGTCACCGACTTCTTTGGAGAAAGTAGCGGTGTTCTCATGCGTTAGAATCTTTGCGTTCCCACTTAGTCTGAATTGTTCGTTTGTGCCAGGGAACCAGAAGACAGCTTCAAATTTAGGATTGACCTTCAAGTGCTCGTACTTGTCCATCCTTATGTCAGTGATGAACGTCACTATGTTGGTCTTTTTGTCGTTGAAAAGGAAGCCTCTGTAGACACACGTTCTGACTTTAGGGGCGCCGAGGGCATCGACGGTAGCGAATGAGAATGTGATGAAAGGAGCTGTTTCCAGCTGTCTGTTGATGGCGTTTGTAAGGGCAGGAACCCAGGGACCCATGTACTGCATTGTTGTATGGTCTATGAGATAATGTGTTGTTCAGGATGTGGTAGCGATAGTGGCTGCAAGATCAAGATATGCAAAGGAAAGGGGATGATGATGCCACTTGATCTGGGGGATATTAGTGGGAAGAACAGTGGGTTCTATGCAATGGTGTGAGCGAAAACAGGCGTGAACAGGATGGCAACGGTCGTGTGCGGGATGTATCGAGTCTGTGAACGGGAAAGCACAGCAGATTTCTTCTCGTGGGAGGCAGAAGCTAAATTTTCTCTGGCAAAACAGGGAGTTTTAGAACCGGGAAAGTTGGCACAGGAGCAGCGTGAAACAGCGCGAAATTAGCACAAAGCACTGGGGCAGTGGCAGTGAGAAGTGGCAGTGGCAGGAGGGCTCCGTTATAGAGCGTCGCTTGGGCAGCTAGGGGATGTTTTGATCCACTCAAATTTTTGGCCGTTTTTTTTTCGACGATTTTTTCAGATTTTTCACCTTGCATAATTGTAAGAGCTCGTGGGCACGGAACAAACAGGTACTAAATCCGGAAATGCGAGTGTCTCACGACTGATTTGTCCCGTAGCCATGCTGTTTTCGAGCGTGTTCCAGCCTGTTTGCAAGCGTGCGTTCAGCTCCTCGACCAGGGTGCTCAATGCTGGTACGTTCCTGTCTTTTTTCCCGCTTCTCAGAGGCTCTTCTAACACGTTTTCTAGTGTCCCCAGCTGCCATCCAGCTCAGAGTGGGACTTATCAGAGAATGCGAACGCCACCCGGACGCTGACAAGCTCTATGTCTCACAGATCGCCACAGACGAGACTTCAGAGAAATGCTACACTGTGTGCAGTGGGCTGGTCAACTTCATCCCACGGGAGGAGATGCTACAGAGAAGAGTGGTGCTTGTGACCAACTTGAAACCGTCCAAGATGAGAGGCATCAAATCGGAGGCGATGGTCCTGGCTGCCGAGAAGACCGTTGACGAGCTGGTTAATGTCCAGCTGGTGGATCCTCCGGCGTCTGCTCTCGTTGGCGAAGAACTGTTCTTTGATGGTTACAAACCAGAGGCCCCACAAAGTAGACTGAAGAGTAAGAAGTGGGAAGAGTTACAACAGAGACTACACTCGGATTCTGAAGGTGTTGTGATCTTTAGAGACGAAGATGGTAAGGAACACAAGCTACGTGGTGAAAAACCTGATAACTACGCCACTGTTGGGTTGAAGACTGCTATAGTTAGATAGTGGAATAGATGCATGTACATAGTGAGTATAGATGCCCCTACAGCCAAAGATAATAAATCATTACATTTCCAAGATATAAATCACTTGTCCAATGGGAAAATATGTGGAATTGGACCCAATGGAGTGATCTTATGTGGGTTAATACCAATGTGTGACTTGGTGTAGTGGAATTTGATGTGGTCAAAGTTGACAGTGTCTTTGATCAAAGGATGGTTCCAGTAGATGTCTCTAACCCAGTCATGCAGGTATGGATAGTCAAACCGGATCATACCCAAGTTACATTTGAAGTGCTGAACATAGACTGGATCGAATCTGATGATTGTGGTGAATAATCTGACATCGGCCTCGGTGATCTCATTGTTCAACAAGTATTTGATACCCTTGGCCTTGTTGTCTTTCAAGATCTTTTCAACTTTGTCCAAGTGTTCAAATAAGTTCTTGACTTCCTTTTCATAAACTTCTTGCTTAGTGGCAAAACCTGACTTGTAGACAGCATTGTTGATGTTTTCATAAGTCAACTCGTTCAATTCATCGATTTGTGACAACAGTGAAGATGGGGCATAGTCCAGGGCCTTTTGCTTTGGATCTTCTATCAAATCGTTGAATTCAGTGTTCAAGAATCTGATAATCTCAGAAGACTCGTTACTGACGATGGTTTCCAACTTCTTATCCCAGAAGACAGGGACAGTGAATCTACCATCATACTCTGGATCAGCCTTGAAGTAGATCTTTCTGATTCTGTCAAAATCGTAGACATGGTCCTTGGTGGCAGCTTCACATGGGTCTTCGGCAGTAGGGAATCTCCAGCCTTTGTCATCCATGCTCCAATGGACCACTGATAAACCAATAATGGAGTCTTTGGAGACAGTGGAGGTCTTTGGGTCAAAATCCTTGATCAAACCCTTAGTGTTCAAATAGATCAGCACACGACAAGCCCATGGACAAGCCAATGAGATGTAGACGTGGTATCTGCCCTTCTCTGGCTGAAACTTGGCATCTGGTTTGTTCTTAACAAAGTCTCTAAAGACTGATGCCTTTCTCTTGTACGCACCGTCCTTACCAGCGAATTCTAAGATCTTCAAGCCTTGTTTCTGTGGTGGGTTGTCAGTCAATTGCTCATACCAACTGTTCTTGTGCGGTACTTACACCTGTTTGTGACATTTTTACCGTTGTGGAGTTAGTTTGAAAGTGGCAAACAGGGGCAAAGACGCTGTTTTATAGGTTTTGGAAGACTTGCTTTTATGCTTTGTCATGGCTGATTGATGCGTGTCCGAACCTGGAACTGGGACAATAGGCGAGATTTAGCCGTGATACAGGCTCTATCAAGTTACAGATTCCTGCAATTTACAGATGGCTTACTAATGTAACAGTGGATCCTCAGTGGGTTTCTTCGCTGCCTTTCTTTACGCCAAAAGCTACGTTAAATGGAACTTTACCTCTTCTTTCGGTGGTACTTCCTAATTAGGAATCTTCTCCGATATACACAAAACCCAACATGACACAAAAATCATCAAAATCAAACTTCAACATGAAATTGACGAATTTTCAGCAAATTCTGGCCATGTCCATCACGTTGAGAGTGGAGCTTTTGTTTTGTTTGCCATGTCTATGAGCAGTGAGCTCTCCCCTTTGCCAGAGTCCCCAGAACTCCCTATCGAGACTGAAGAACCCTACTTCCACTTTGAATACAATCCTGAGCCTTATTCGGTTGTCGGTTTCCCTCCTACACAAGATGATGATTCCTACATTGCAAGTGAAGGTGACACATGCTCTAGCACCACCAATTCGCCATCTGAACCAAACACTCCTTTCAATGAGACACCGTTTGAATCAATTGGCTACGATCCCGCTGAAGCTATCCCGCTCCAAGTTACCCCATTCACTCCGCTTGAACAAATTGATTCTGTCTATTCTCAAGATAACCAAAGGATACCTTCCCACAGCAGTCGCCGGTCTGAATCCCTATTTGATTCTGAAGACCAATTCCCAATCTACAGAGGGAACGTCATGCCTCCCGTGCAAGAAGTTGAGTCGGTCAACAAGGTTGATAACAAGGTTGATGAGGTGCTAGATGTCAATGAGGACTTACTAAGGCAATTTGAACAGTATTATGAACAAACCTTTTGTCCACAACAAGCCCCAGAGACACACTATCAGCCTCCAATCGAATCTGTTCGACCAATTGTTCCTGATGATAGCATATACCCTGTGTTAGATCCTCGTTTGATTAAAATGACGGCGCTATCTGCAGGTGAAGTTAATGGCCAACTACAGACGGTAACAGCTGATCTAGGATTTGGTAATCCCATCACTGACTGTATTCCTTCACCTCAAGTTTCAGTTGGTATCAATGTTGACTTTTTAAATCCACAGTATCAATTTGCACCTCCTTGTATCATAGAGACTCCTAAAGACGAGCTCGGTATTGACTACAACAACCAAATCCAACAACCATTTCTTGTCCAAGATGTTTATGATTCCAGCCAAAAAACTTCTATCAAGACAGTGAAAAGATCAGGTAATAGAAAGGTGCTAAGAGATGTCAATAAGATTACACAGCCCGAAGTGTATGGTGAGTTCAAGTGTAAACATCTAAAGTGTGATATGGGGTATTTCAAGAGAAAGTCTGATTATAGAAGACATTTGAAGTCGCACACGATTCTTACTTTCAAGTGTCCTTACTATGATGCATTAGATAACCATAAGGGTAAAGATACTTTCAATAGAATGGATGTTTGGAAGAGACATTTGAGGACGTTTCATTTTGTTTTCCAAGAAGGTGAAGATTCAAATCAAGGTAAGGGTAATTGCAAAGCTTGTGGTGAGAGCTTCAAACTATTTAATGATTTTGCTGACAAGCACATTGAAGTTTGTGCAAAGAGATTGAAAATATCCCGCCAGCAGAAGCAGTGATGCAAGAGACGTTCAAGTAATGACGATTGATTACAATTTACAGATAGACGATAAACACAATCACCATTTCACATAACAAACACAGCGTAGTCAATAAACATATGTGGGGTTCAGATCTTGGAGTTCAAAGTGTCCTTAAACAGCCAGCTTGTTCAACTTATCCACATTGATATCTTCCAAGATTTCAACTCCACTCTTGGTATAATAAGCATCGATCTCTTTGATCTGATCAGTGGCAATAGCTTTGCTCAAACTCTTTATAACGTTTGCCTTGTAGCCCAGTTTAGCAGCAGATTCGGCGCTGAACTTGACACAATAGTCATATGCTAAACCAACCAAATACACCTCATCAATCTCATTCTCTTTCAAGAACTTATTCAACTCCGTATGATCATCGTCCCAAATGTCATTGAAAGCGCTGTAGTAATCTCTATCTTGTAATTGACCCTTCTGTATGACAGTCTTTGGGACATCAATGGCCTTGTATGCCTCGATGAGCTCATCTGGGAAATTAGCACCATGAGTATGTTGGACACAATGGACCGGCCAAACTGTCTCCAATGACTTCGTGGTGTTGTCTTTTGTGGATGTGAACTCCAATTGTGTGAATGGAGCAGCCTCGTGATGGTTGATGGCGAAAGATGTATGATCCTTAGGGTGCCAATCCTGTGAAACTGCGACAGCATCCCATTTGTAAGATTTTAAAAGATCAATGATCCCAGGGATGATCTCGTCACCGTTCTCAACGGCCAATGCTCCACCAGGGAGGAAATCAAACTGGACATCGATGATCAACAATGCAGATTTGGTCATTTTATAAGTCGTTTGATGCTAATTGACGTTTTGAGTAACGAGTCTTATTGTTCTCCTTTGTTGCTTTGTGTCAAAAAATTGATCAAACCATCTCAGGAAAATCTCAGCGAATAAGGCCCAAAATGGTCAAGTACCATAGTTAAGGGTGTTACCCTACTGTAAAGATCCTCGCGACGTGTGCAGGCTTCAATTTTTACGAATCAAATGTGAAGCGGTCCCTTGGCCTAGTTGGTTAAGGCGTGGTGCTAATAACGCCAAGATCAGCAGTTCGATCCTGCTAGGGACCATTTTTTTACTTTTTGCGGCGCTTAAAATTTTTTTATCCAATTATCAGTGGAATGAGTCATTGTTTGAGAGTATGAGCTCTGCTATGGTGTCTCTAAGGTTCTTTGCACCATGTTGATACTGATTTTTTGTCGCTAGGCACACAGATTATTTTGGCGTGTCGCTTATCTCTTTCGGGTATTGGAGAAGCTGCTTGCACCTGAAGTTAGCGGACAGTTTTTGAAAAAAAACCACTAACATCAACCTAAAGCGAGATGCTCTATCAGCGTCGGCGCTTAACGTCACAGTACTTAAGGAATGGAAAATCCGCGAGTCAGCTAAACAACAAACCCTGAGCACTCAACCACCGACCGCCACCGAACCACAACAACACAATGACTGTTCACAACGGCCTGAAACTAGAGCTATCAACAGACCACGATGAGATCCAGTACACTCATGAACAGAACTCTGCTGTCTGGAAAAACAAACTAACTACGGAGGAGTACATGGAAAGAGAACGTGTTGTTGGTTTAGAGCACGAAGTTTGTGAAAGAGATCATGATAACAACCTGGGGCTATACCACTTTGTGTTAAAGGACTACTCAGTGCCTATTGTCAATGGCAAATTCGACCAGATTGTCGCCTCTTGTGAAACTAGAAACAGAATAGGGTACATTGCTGAACCTGGTGCCACTGAAATCAAGGAAGTCGTTACTCCATGTATCGGTAGTGTCTACACATTGCCACACCACAGAAAGAAAGGTTACGCAGCTAAGATGATCACGTTGGTCAATGAATACTGGGATGAGAAACTAGGCAAGGATTCCTTCATTACACTATACAGTGAGGTTGGTGATTATTACAGCAGATTTGATTACAAGAGCTTTGAAGTGCTTGATAACAAACTAGAAGTCAAAGCTGATGAAACTGGCAGCATTGTCAACACAACTGATTATGACGTGCTACAGATGGATCAATTTAAAGATTTGGTGAAAGCCGAAAATGAACTGCTGAAGAAGGAACTGTTGAGTAAGGCCCAGAAGAGCAATAAGAAACTAATCAGTATGGAATTGAACAGTGATATCTTCACCTGGTTCCATATGAGAGACAGATTCACAAACTCAAAAGTGAATAAATCTTCCAAACCAACCACAGTTGCCGGTGCCCATTTGAAAGAGAGTGAAGACCATATCATATGGCTACATGACTGGCTGTGTGATGGTGTCACGGTCTTGAAATTGAGGTTCTCATCCTTGGAATCATTCAAGAAACTTGTCGCTTTGGCACACAATGAAGCCAAGATCAACAACCTACATTCAGTGGAAATCTGGGACTCGGCACTAGGTGAGGATGAAGAACTGCATAAACAGGCCCATGAATACCTAAAGGCTGAGTATGAGGGTAAATTTGATCAACCAAACAGTTCTCTATCAGCAGCTAGACTGCCTGATACAAGTGCCGAATTCGGTTGGGAGTTCAACGACAAATGGTGTTGGTTCTAAGCACCCAGCCCACAGCTAATTACCTAATTTTACATAATTTATTCTAATATTGACTTGATTGTTACGTACTGAGGCTGTAGCTCTGGACCCTTTAAATTTAGACTTATGCTTCTTCATGCCCGCTAGCTAAAAATAGAATGACACATTTTTTTAGCGCTAGTCACAACGGTCAGGAACACTGAACAGCCCCCAAAGTTCAAAGCCCAAAGCCACGGTCACTTGTGTGATCTGGCTATTATCCAGACTCACTCACGTTTTTGTAAGCCTCTGAGAGAACAAGAAACATGACGCTCATTGGCTGGATCCCCTTCTGGACGTCATTGTTTCATATCTGTTACAGAGTTTTGGCGTTCCCAGCTTCTTCCGTGTAGGCAGAGACTTGGGCAGGGCCAGGCTTCGCCTTCTTTCTACGCGGTGATCAGCTAGCGGGAAACCGGTAGGCCCACGGCGGGCTGAAAAAAACGCGACTACCCACATTTTCGTGTTTTGATCTGAAAGCTATAAAAAAATTTGGAACCATCTCGTTGATTACATTCCCCAAGCCTGACCAAAGCCCCCTGAGGATTTGCAAATGAGTTATAACAGGGACGGCCGCTACGGTGGCCACCAGGACCAGCACCGCCAAAGCACGGGCTCTTACGGCTACCAGCACGGCCAGGAACAAGACTACCAGTACGACCAGTACGGGAACCCATTCGAAAACCCTGTCATGGACTACTCCCACAACAGATCAAGCGACCGCTTGCAACAGCCTGAACAGTCACACGCCAGGGACTCCATCTCGCCTCAGAGAAGACGCCCTTCAGAGCATGAATTGGACTATCTGAACTCAAATCACGAGTACACCGGCGCTTATCATCAGACTTCTCAGACTCCATTCCAAGACCAACATGACTACCAATATGATCAGAGATACTACAACACGCCAATTGTGGATGATCTTAGGGTCCCAACTCAATATTCACCAATCCAAGGCCAGACCTACCCACAAGGTAACGTCCATGACGAATTCATTCCTACTGCTCCAACCGCTCCATTTGACGAGAACTACTACAGAAATGATTCAAGTGATGCTTCCGTGTTTAACGGGTTCCCTGTGGATTCAGACACTTCTTATCATGGCGCTAGACCTGGTTACTTGAACGATCCATACAGTCAACAATCTTTGCAAGACAAGTTCCAAACTGATGAAGAGTTACACATCCCACGTCATTTCCCAGACGAAGAGTTGACTTTGAACAAGATTGAACAACCACCTACACCTGAGGAAGGTTCTGAGAACGGCGACTATGATGTCCCTGAAGAATCTACAAGAAGAAAGATCGAAGTTCGTCTATTGAACGGTCATTTGATCCTAGATTGTCCTGTGCCTGATAGAATCTTGGATAGATATAACTTAACTGAGACTGATGATGCCAGAGAACTGAGATACATGAGATACCAAGCCGTGACATGTGATCCAAGAGACTTCATGGTGAAGAACTTTAGTTTGAGACAACGTTTCTACAGAAGACCAAGAGATATTGAGATCTTGATCGTTGTCACCATCTATAATGAACAAGACGTGTTATTGGCTAGAACCTTAAAGGGTATCTTTGATAACATTCAGCATTTGGAGAGCAAAAAGAACTCAAGTACTTGGGGTCCAGACTCTTGGAAGAAGATTGTTGTCTGTATCGTTGCTGATGGTCGTGAAAAGATCAATGAAACCTCACAGGCCCTATTAGCTGGTTTAGGTGTTTATCAAGAAGGTTTTGCCAGAAACGCCGTTAATGACGAGAAAGTTGTCTCCCACGTGTTTGAATATACTTCTATGATTGGTATTTCAAAAGTCGATTCTGATAGAGTTAAATTGAAATTGAATGCTACTCCAGTGCAATTGTTATTCTGTTTGAAAGAAGAGAATCAAAAGAAGATCAACTCACATAGATGGGCACTTGAAGCCTTTGGTCAAACATTAAACCCTGAAACTGTGGTGTTGTTGGATGCTGGTACCCAACCAAGCAAGGACTCCATCTATCACTTGTGGAAGGAATTCAAAAATGATCCTCAAGTTGCTGGTACATGTGGTGAAATCAAGGCCATGTTGGGTAAGAATTACAAGAAGCTATTAAACCCATTGGTTGCTGCTCAAAACTTTGAGTATAAGATGTCCAACATCCTAGATAAACCTATGGAATCCTCCTTTGGTTTTATTTCTGTGCTACCAGGTGCCTTTTCAGCTTATCGTTACAGTGCCCTATTGGGTGAACCACTAATGAGATACTTTGAAGGTGAGACCATGCATGATTCCAACTCTGGTGTCTTCAAGTCTAATATGTATCTTGCTGAAGATCGTATCTTATGTTTCGAATTGGTTGCTAAACAGAATTGTTCTTGGTTGCTGAGATACTGCAGAAGTGCCTCTGCCGAGACCGATGTCCCTGAAGAAGTTCATGATTTCGTCTCTCAAAGAAGACGTTGGTTAAACGGTTCCTTCTTTGCTGCTATCTATTCCATCTTCCATTTCCATAAGATCATGAGCTCATCACATTCGTTTGGTAGAAAAGTTGCATTATGGGTTGAATTCGTCTATCAATTCTTGTCATTGTTGGTTTCTTGGTTCTCATTAGGTTCTTATTTCTTGGTCTTCAGAATCTTAACCACTTCATTAGGTGACTTATACAACCCTTGCAAATACTTATCTGTTGTCTTCCTTTGGTTATACCTGTTATCCGTTGTCACTACGTTCATTCTATCATTTGGTAACACCCCTAGAGGTACTCCAAAGTTCTACTTGGTCATTATCATCTTCTTTGCCGTGCTGATGGCTTACATGATGGCTGCTGCTATCTTAATGGCTGTTCATTCAATCAAAGAGATCCTAGCAAGTGGGTCCATCACAGCAAAGATGTTATTCACCAATAGAACCTTTAGAGATTTGATCATTTCCACATTGTCCACTTATGCATTATACCTATTAGCATCCATCATTCATTTGAAACCTATGCACATGTTGACCTCATTCTTACAATACTTGCTGCTTTCACCATCATACGTGAATGTGTTGAACATCTATGCCTTCTGTAACTTACATGATATCAGTTGGGGTACTAAAGGTGCCACTGCCATGACATTGGGTGATGCCCAGATTTCGGAAGATGGTGAGAAAGTTCAGTTCGTTGATGCTCCAATCACAGCTGAGGAGATTAATGATCTTTACGAGAAGCAAATGGATATCTTGGCCCATACACCAAGACCAAAGCCTGCTATCACCCCAGAATCCTTAAGAGTTGATGAACAAAAGAGAAAGGAGAAAGAAGAAGAAGACAAGAAGAATTATTACGCCTTTATCAGATCCATGGTCGTCTTGACTTGGATCACCACTAATTTCATCATCATTGCCCTTGTCTTGGAAACCGGTGGTGTGAACCAATTGGCTGATAGTTCCTCAACTACTACGAGTGATGACAGTAGATCTCAGGTCTTCCTGACTGTGATCTTGTGGATCGTTGCATTTATGGCTGCCGTCAGATTGATCGGTACTGTGTATTATATGGTGAGAAGATTAGTGAAATGAGGGACCTTTCGTTTATAATTATAATGATTTATTGAATGCATTTTGTTTATACGTTATTGAGTTAGAAAGTAGTTTGGCGTCTGTGTCCCTGCTTTGGATGTATCTTGTTTTCGAGAAAAATCAAGATCGAGAAAAATCAAGATCGAGAAAAAAATGCGTCATTAACGCCGGTTGTAACAACAATACTTCCCATCGCGAGAGATTTCAATCATGAAGATCGTACTACAGAAGGTCAAGAGCGCTTCAGTGACAGTGGATGCCAAAGTCGTCTCCGAGTACGTTGCTTCCTTTTCACTCACCACTTGTTTTGAGTACTAACAAGTTCAATACAGGATTCAAAGAGGGTTCCTACTGCTGGTAGGCATCTCCACCTCAGACACAGAGGACGATGTTGCTAAACTATCCAACAAAGTCTTGAAACTAAGGCTATTTGACCATGAAGAGACCGGTGCTGCCTGGAAACACAACATCTCTGAGGCTAAAGGTGCCCAGATCTTATCAGGTATGTCATCGGATAAACCTTACAAAGACACGTTTACTAACACCCCACAAGTGTCACAATTCACCCTGTTAGCAAGAACGCATAAAGGTTCCAAGCCAGATTTCCACAGAGCTGCCAAAGGTACGTGATTATTTTACTATTATTCATTCTCCAGAGCGAAAGTACTAACCTTCCCCCAGGTGAACAAGCCAAGGTCTTATATGACTCCTTTTTGGCTAAGCTAAGGGCCCAATTGGGTGAGGACAACGTCAAGGACGGTGTTTTCGGTGCTATGATGGAGGTTGATCTGAAGAATGACGGTCCTACGACTATCTTGTTGGATAGTACCGCTCCAAATGAGTGAATTTTGTGTGTAGAAAAACGTTGATCGTGTGATAGATACAAGAGGGTCTGTAGTATTTCAAGCGAGAATTGGATATTGATTGGGACTAAAAGATATCAGCACTGTACTGTAAAAGGTACAATTGGCATAGAAAACCCACTTCCGAGAGAAAAGCGCCGCCCAAATCCCGTTAAATTTCCAGTTACGCCTCAAAACGCTGCTTATAACGTCTCCGCTGATTAAAGTTCAACGGTCAGATTATGCGAAAAAAGAAACGACGGAAATGAGAAGTTACCACGGTTACTATGTGATGCCCTTACCAAAAAAATTTTAAGATGAAAAAAAAAAATCTTTATAAGTGAAAAGTTTTCCCAGTACCTTAATACTTGGTAATTACGCTGGTCTATTCAATTCAACCAATTCAAGATGGCTAAAACTACTTCCAAGGACAAGAAAGTCGCTGCCAAGGTCGCTGACAAGAAATCAAAGGTTTCCAAACCATCAAAGAAAGAAGATGCTAAGAAATTGAGTAAGAAAGCTCAAGCTGCTCTAGAAGCTGAAAAGAAGAAGGCTGAAGAAGAAGCTAAGAAGAAAGCTGAAGAAGAAGAATCCTCATCTTCTGATTCCGACTCAGACTCATCAGACTCAGACTCTTCTGATTCCGAATCATCATCTTCAGACTCAGGCTCCTCATCCTCAGACTCAGATTCATCAGATTCAGACTCAGACTCAGATTCTGATGAAGAAGTTAAAGATGCTGACAAGGAAGAAAAGAAAGAATCATCAGACTCTGATTCCTCTGACTCCTCTGACTCAGACTCAGACTCTTCTGATGAAGAAGAAGAAAAGAAGGAAGACAAGAAGGAATCCTCATCCTCATCTTCTGACTCTGACTCTTCAGACTCTTCAGACTCCGACTCTGATTCATCAGATGAAGAAGAAGAAAAGAAAGAAACTAAGAAAGAATCCAAGAAGGAATCTTCTGACTCTTCTGATTCCTCAGACTCCTCAGACTCTTCTGATTCCTCAGACTCCTCAGACTCTTCTGATTCCGACTCCTCATCAGACTCTGATTCCTCCGATGACGAAGAAGAAGAAAAAGAAACCAAGAAACGTTCAGCTGATGAAGAAGCTGCTCCAGTCAAGAAACAAAAGGTCGAACAACCAGCTGCTGCTGCCGGTGAACCAGCTACTCTATTCGTTGGTAGATTATCCTGGAGTATTGATGATGAATGGTTAAAACGTGAATTCGAACCATTAGGTGGTGTTACTGGTGCTCGTGTTATCTTTGAAAGAGCCACTGGTAAATCAAGAGGTTACGGTTACGTTGACTTTGACTCCAAGGCCGCTGCTGAAAAAGCCCTAAAAGAATACCAAGGTCGTGAAATCGACGGTAGACCAATCAACTTAGATATGTCCACTGGTAAACAACACACATCCAACCCAGGTGCTGGTGACAGAGCTAAGAAATTCGGTGACACTCCATCTGAACCATCTGACACTCTATTCTTGGGTAACTTGTCTTTCAACGCCAACAGAGATGGTTTATTTGAAACTTTCTCCCAATACGGTTCAGTCATCTCTGTTAGAATCCCAACTCACCCAGACACTGAACAACCAAAGGGTTTCGGTTACGTCCAATTCTCCTCTGTTGACGAGGCCAAGGCTGCTCTAGAAGCTCTAAACGGTGAATACTTGGAAGGTAGACCAGTTCGTCTAGATTACTCTGCTCCAAGAGATCCAAACAACAGCAGAAAGTCCTTCGGTGGTAACCAAGGTGGTTTCCAAGGTGGTAGAGACAGAAAATCCTTCGGTGGTAACAACAACAGAAAGTCCTTCACTCCAACTGGTGCCAACCGTGCCCCAGTCACTGCTGAATTCAAAGGTAACAAGAAAACTTTTGATTAAGTTGAGTGATGAAGAAAAATAACAGCATGGGAGTTGAAGAAAGGGATATTTGTTCGTAAGGTATAGAAGATGTGATATTCTGTTATAATTGATTGTTTTGCATATAATTCGTTTGTTCTCATGGGTTTATTTTTATTTTGTGTTTAATATAATGATATAGTGTACATTAGGAAAGATTGGGTGTAGTCTTTTGTTGGGGTGGTCTGTATCGATAGTAACCTGACGAAGTTCACGTGAAGACAGGGCAAGGTGTTAAAGTCAAGATTAGCCAAACACCGTCACGATAAGTACAAACTAGTACCAAGCTGCCAAGGTCCAAGGCTCATGAATCATGGAGTCTCCGAGATCTCATGATTATCGGGTGCAATTGTAGCGTGCATTTAAGCGGATTTATAGGCCAACGGTTTTAGGCGATGCGTCAACTGGAAAGCCCTATCATGCCGGGAAAAACGTTAAGTTGCCTTTGAAAAAGAGTCTTGCTCCCATGTATATGTACACCCACTCATTTACGACGATTACAAATGGTTTGTCATCTTCAAATCGTCCCAGACTCATTTGCTCTTTCACGCACAAAAAAAAATCGGAAAGAAGGCTGCAACTGTACAATTCTACAGTTATTTTTTAATTTAACCGGTTGAAACATCCCAAATAGGAAGGAGCCATGGAAAACGGGCTTTCGATATAAAACAGAGGATTTGGTTCTTTTCCTCTCTTTTCCTCTCTTTTCCTCTTTTACAAGGGCCCCCAAACACTCCACTGCTGCTTCTGTTGCCACCGAACCTCACAGACATGCGCCCCAACAGCGAGATCGCAGAGGACGTCCAGCACTTCCACGGCCAGGACCAGCCTGAGCAGAGCCAGGCCGATGAGATGGAGGAGATCATCAGAATCGTCACCAACGCCTCCAACGTCCAAGACGGCGGTGTGCTCTCACGCCTGTCCACCTACTCCAAGCAGTTGGCCTTCAAGAACAAGGATCCTCAGCCACCATTCGACCTGGACTCCCAGGAGGACTTCGACTTCAAGCGAATCCTAGCAACCTTTCTAAAATCGGCCAACGAGCAAGGTATCCATCTACGTTCCACCGGTGTCGTATTCAAAGATGTCACCACCACGGGTATCGATTCCACCAGCTCCTTCGCTCCAACTGTCCCAGACATCGTCAGAGCTCCAATTGGTGCCCTGTTGAACAGAGGTCAAAAGACGCCTCACAAGAGCATCGTTAGAAACATCAACGGTGTTGTCAAGCCTGGTGAAATGTGCTTGGTCCTAGGTAGACCAGGTGCCGGTTGTTCCACCTTGCTGAAGACCCTGAGTGGTGAACACGACCAATTCGTCGGTGTTTCTGGTGACATCCTTTATGACAACATCCCATTGAAGGAAATGCTAGAGAAGTACAGATCTGAACTGCTATACAATGGTGAACTTGATGTCCACTTACCACATTTGACCGTTGATCAAACACTACGCTTTGCCATCTCCTTGAAGACACCAAAAGTCAGAGTCAACAACTCTACCAGAGAACAGTACATCACAGCTTCAAGAGACCTATTGGCTACCATCTTCGGTCTAAGACACACTTACAACACCAAGGTCGGTAATGATTTCGTCAGAGGTGTTTCTGGTGGTGAAAGAAAAAGAGTCTCCATTGCTGAAGCCATGAGTTGTAAAGCCTCTGTCTATTGTTGGGATAATGCTACCAGAGGTCTAGATGCCTCTACTGCCCTTGAATATGCCCAGGCCATCAGAACACAGACAAACTTGGCCAAGACAGCTGCCTTCATCACCATTTACCAAGCTGGTGAGAACATCTATGAAACCTTTGATAAGGTTCTGGTGCTATACGAAGGTCGTCAAATCTATTTCGGTAAAGTTGAAGATGCCAAACAATACTTTGTTGATATGGGGTTTGAATGTCCAGCTAGACAAGCCACAGCTGAGTTCCTAACTGCCATCACTGATCCAATTGGTCGTTTCCCAAGAGCTGGGTTCGAAAACAAAGTTCCAAAGACTTCTGATGAATTCGAAACCTATTGGTTAGAATCTCAAGCTTATGCTGATCTACAAGCTGAAATTCAACAATATGAAACTGTCGAAGCCAACGCTGAAAAGACCAGAGAACAATACGACAAGTCCTTGAAACAAGAAAAGATCAAGACTCACAATCGTTACACCACTTCATACTCTTATCAATTATCAGTCTTGACGAAAAGAGGTTTTGAGAAGATCTATGGTGACAAGGCCTTCACCATCACCCAGACTGTTGCCGCTATCATCCAGGCCTTGATTGCCGGTTCGTTGTATTGGAATTCTCCTTCAAGTACTTCAGGTGCCTTTTCAAGAGGTGGTTTGGTTTACTTCTTGATCTTGTACTACTCCTTGATGGGTCTTGCTGAGATTTCTGGTCAGTTTGCTGAACGTCCAATCTTGATGAAACAGAAATCATACTCGTTGTATCACCCATCTGCTGAAGTCTTGGCTACTGCCGTTACTAAATTCCCTTTCAAATTGGTTGCCTTGACTTGTTTCTACGTTATCAACTACTTCTTGGGTAACTTGACTAGAGATGCTGGTAAATTCTTCTTGACCTACTTGTTTTTGATCTTATCCTCAGAAACCATCACTGCTATGTTCCAAATGATTGCTGCCCTATCGAAGAACGTTGCTGGTGCCAATTCTATTGCCGGTATCCTAATGATGGCCATCTCCACTTATTCCGGTTTCATGATTCAAAAGAAGTCAATGCATCCTTGGTTCAAATGGATCACTTACATCAATCCAATTTCCTATGGTTTTGAAAACATGATGTCCGTTGAATTCCACGGTAGACAAATGGACTGTGGTGGTACTCTTGTGCCAAGTGGTCCAGGTTATGAAAGCGTTGGTGATGGTGAAAACGTGTGTGCCTTCCCTGGTTCCAAAACTGGTCAAAGCTACGTCATGGGTGATGACTATTTGAGTACCCAGTATGATTACTACTATTCGCATGTTTGGAGAAACTTCGGTATCTTACTTGCCTTCCTTGTTTTCTTCACTGCTGTCAATGCCGTTGCCACTGAGTACAAAAGACCTGTTAGCGGTGGTGGTGACCATTTGTATTACAAACGCTCCAGTGAGGCTAAGGCTAAAGTTGAAACTGACACCAAATTCCACAACAAGGGTGAAGACATTGAATCTGGTGTTCAAGAAATGAAATCAAGTGATCAAAATGATGATTCCTTCACTGAGAATGAAAAGAAAGCTGAAGAAGACATCTTTGCAGAATTGGGTTCTGAGGGTATTTTCACCTGGCAAAACGTTGACTATGTGATCCCTTACAAAGGTGGTTCTAGAAAGTTATTGGACAACATCCAAGGTTATGTTAAGCCAGGTACTTTGACCGCTTTGATGGGTGAATCCGGTGCTGGTAAGACCACTTTGTTAAACGTGTTGTCTCAAAGAATTGACATGGGTTTTATTACTGGTGATTTCTTGGTCAATGGTGAACCATTAGATACCTCGTTCAAGAGATCTACAGGTTATGTTCAACAACAAGATTTACACATTGATGAATTGACCGTTAGAGAATCCTTGCAATTTGCCGCTAGATTACGTCGTCCAAAGACTGTTCCAGAAGCTGAAAAGTTGGATTATGTTGAAAAGATCATTGCCATCTTGGGTATGGAATCCTATGCTGAAGCCATTGTGGGTAAGCTAGGTTCTGGTTTGAACGTTGAACAACGTAAGAAGTTGTCCATTGGTGTTGAATTGGTTGCTAAGCCTTCGTTATTGCTATTCTTGGATGAACCTACCTCTGGTTTGGACTCTCAATCTGCTTGGGCCATTGTTAAGTTATTACAGAAACTAGCTGCTGCTGGCCAATCCATCTTGTGTACCATTCATCAACCTTCAGCCACTCTATTCGAAGCCTTTGACCGTTTGTTACTATTGAAGAAAGGTGGTCAAACTGTGTACTTTGGTGATATTGGTAAGAGTTCCAGAACTATCTTGGACTATTTTGAGGCAAACGGTGCTAGACATTGTGAAGCCCATGAGAATCCTGCTGAGTACATCTTGGAATCCATTGGTGCCGGTGCCACTGCTCATGTTAAAGAAGATTGGTATGATATTTGGAGAAACTCTCAAGAATACTTGGACGTCACTAAGGAAGTTGATACTTTGAAGAAACAAAAGAAAGAATCCATCTTATCTGACGATGAAAAGAGAGAGTTGAACAAGAAGTTTGCTATGCCATATTGGGAACAACTAGTCCTTGTCACTAAGAGAACTGGTACCCAATTCTTTAGAGATCCACAGTACATCATGGCTAAGTTCATGTTGATGATCACCAGTGGGTTGTTTGTTGGTTTCACCTTCTGGCATTTGGACTCAAGTGTTATTGGTATGCAAAATGGTATGTTTGTTGTGTTCTTGTCCGTTATCTTATCTGCTCCTGCCTTAAACCAAATCCAAGAAAGAGCCGTTTCATCAAGAGAATTGTTTGAGGTGAGAGAATCCAAGTCTAATACCTATCACTGGTCCACTTTGTTGATTGCCCAATTCTTGAATGAAATTCCTTATCATTTTGTCATTGGTGCCCTATACTTCTGTTGTTGTTACTTCCCATTAAAGATTGATGATTCTGCTTCAAGAGCGGGTGTTTGGTACTTGAACTACGGTATTGTCTTCCAGATCTACTACATCTCATTGGGTCTATTCATTGTCTACATGTCTCCAGATTTAGCCTCTTCCACAGTGATTACCGGTCTGTTCTTATCATTCATGATTTCCTTCTGTGGTGTTGTTCAACCTGCAAGTTTGATGCCTGGCTTCTGGACCTTCATGTACAAGGTGTCACCATTAACATATGTCATTCAAACGCTGATGGCTCTGGTCCTACACGATAAGGTTGTCAGATGTAAAAAGGATGAATTCAACTATTTCAATCCACCTGATGGTCAAACATGTGGTGAATATGCTAGTGCTTTCCTAGAGATGACAAAGAAAGGTTACATTTCCAACCCAGATGCTACTACCAAGTGTGGCTATTGTCAATATTCTGTTGGTGATGAGTATATGACCACTGTTGGTGTCAAGTACAGTTACAGATGGAGAAACTTTGGTTTCATGTGGGTCTACATCCTATTCAACATCTTTGCCATGTGTGCTCTATATTACATCTTTAGAGTTGCCAACATTTCACCTATTGCCAGTGTGAAGGGTTATTTGGAGAATAGAAAGGCTAGAAAGGAGAAGGAGAAGTTGAGTGCAGCTACCACTGACGCTTAGAGACCATTCTAATATAATAATTAATCTTGCTGTATACACATCTATTTATTCATAGAGTTGACTGTGCTACGTAGTTTCCGTTGTATCTTGGGCATCAAGAGATCTCAGATCTCCTTAGATCTCGATCTAAATTTGCTTAGCTGTCACACATTTACGGCCAATTGTATTTTCTGGCTGCCCTGCATAAAATGGCGTTATAATTTTACGACCAATTTTTTTTAGCCACATCTAGTGGATGCCTGTCAATGACTGTGAACTTTTTGGGTGTCCTATAAAGAAACAGGTGGCTCCCTAAAAGTTTTCATCATGTTCAGATTCATCGATATTCTTTATTTCACGACAGTATGACCGTCAAGTTACAAATAGTGGCCGTTTTGTCCCTAATTATAGCATTACAAGCCATCTCAGCTGCCCTGTCGGGTCGCTTACTCTTCAGTTCAACTCCAAAGGGGTCCAAATACCTTTTGCAAATAGATTTATCACAGGCAAACTTCACTGAAATTTATGGTTTACATTCAAGCACTCGTTCAGGACAGGTCTATTTCTCAGACACTTCTTTGGAACCACTAGTCAGATTTGGCCTATGGGGTTATTGTGAAGGTAGTAACAACACTGTCAACAACCTTTTCCAAACTACTGAATGTACCAAGTCAGAATTCAAGTATACCATTGACTGGGGTGACGTCTTTGGCAGTGGTAAGTATGGCGTGAATGGAGGTGAGTGGGCTAGTGACAACGTAACTTTCATACAGAATGATGACCACTTAGTTCAAACTGTCGGTGCTAATGGTCTCCTTGGTGGGTTCGTCGCTCCAATTATTGGTTTAGTGGTTTCTATTGTCACAATTGGTGCTCATGTCTTCTTCCCAAAGCTTGTGTTAACTGTTCTGTTCCCTGTTTTAGCTGTGTTATCATTGGCTGATTGGGTCTCTTCGTTGGTTGGTGTCAGAAATTCCGTCAAGGACATAGAGAGACTTGTGACAGTCTTTGATCAGTACAAATCGAAGTATGAAATCACTGCGACTAAGAATGTTGGTTCTTTTAAGAACCTTGGTTGGGCTTCATTTGCCATTGCATTGATCTCCTTCGTTGTAGTTATTATTGGTGCTCTCGTGGCATCAAGAAGTCAACTGGTCAATGAAACCACCACCTTTGACGATGAGAAATCCAAGGGAGAAATTGAATTAGAACAGTCGGAATAGTAATTTAATTCTGATATAATCTTCATGAGGAAGTGTTAGGTGATACTTACATCAGTTTTGTTGTAGGTTTAACGTTCTCTTTTGGTTTGCGATAGGGAGAACCTGAGTTGAATCACACAGGAGTATAATAGTTTCTTGCCTTACGATATCCTTTGTTGGTCTTCCCCTGTTGCACTACTAGCTGTTGGCTGCTGGTAAATCTATTCGAAGCTGTCTGTCATCTTCTTGAGACCCCTTAAGTATACTAAATCCGAAGTCCGAGAATTGGTACCAATAGTATTACTGTCTGTGCTAATGAGATACACCGATACAGACCAGACACGGCTTTCCTTTCAAGACCGTCAAGTTCCACTCTATGAGTATGAAGCTGCTCGAAATCGATAACACCGACAAGTCCAGACCGATAAGTCTCTGTATGCATCTACTTTCTAATCTGACCACAAAGATGCACGGCTTGCATGTTTTCGAAAGATGAAAGGCTGGAGCACCCAAGCCAATATACGAGCTTTTCCATACCTCATCACTGAAGCAAAGGGTCTTGCGCCCAATTGTCAGCTACGACTAATGTCCGATATGTCAGGTTGTCCGATATCTACGAAGGGATTGTGTCACTTTTTAGTGGCATGACGAGGACTGCACGGCGAGAGCTGTGCGATTATTATTAGCAGGTGGCGGGAGCTTGTGAAGTGGCTCCCTGTGGAGTGCCCGCAGTGTGAGTTATCGGTGTTTTGTAGAATCTGTTGGAAGAGAATCTATTTCTCTTTAGCAAAAGCTGTAAAAGGTGCCAAAAGCCAAAAGTGGTAAGAGCACACGATCAAGACTTTTTTTATGAAAAAAAGGTAAACACGAAGGCAAAGGCCACTAAATCAGAGCCAAAAAAGCGCGATGGTCGTCAAGGGCCGGTTCTCCAAGAAGGCGCCGCCGCCGGTGATCAAAATACCCAAGAACTACAACCCGTACATCGGCCAGATTGCCGCCCTGAAGAAGAAACCGAAGCAGCAAGAAGCCACTGATCTGTTGTTCGACATTGCCAATATCGTCACTCCCATCATGAGAGAATATGGGTTCAAAGTCAAGCAACTCGTGGAAATGTCCCCTTCTGATAATACTCTACTGGGCCTGAATACTAACCATGGCTCAAAAATCTCCCTCAGACTGCGGCCTCCCCATGACGACAACACTTTCCTGCCTAAGGAAGAATTGATAGGCACGATGCTTCATGAGTTGACCCATAACAGACATGGTCCTCACGATGCTAAGTTCTACAAACTGTTGGATGAGATAACGGAGAAGCAAGAGAGTTATATGATGAGAGGTGTGGATGGCAAGAGTACGAAAGATCCATACGAAGGTGCTGGTAACAAACTGGGTGGAAAGAATGCGGTCAACGTGAGAGAAGTACGTCTGAAGAAACTCGGAAGGCTATACACTTCCGGTGCGAATAAATTGGGAGGCCAAGCCAAGAAGGGAAACTTGAGGGATCTTGTGAGAGAGGCTGCTATAAAGAGGTACGAGGATAACAAGTGGTGTCATGCTGGTAAAGCTGAGGATATGCCTAAAGATGAAGATTTGATCATACTTGATGATGACGATGTTGTCCTTGAGAGAAAAAGAAGCGCAGAGGTTGAAGAACCGAGAAAAAGGCCAAAGACCTGGAGAGAAGTTGTAATAATTGATGACGATGATAATGACCATAACGACAATAACACTGATGGGAAAGATAAAACTGATAACGAACTAGAAATAATAGATCTAACATGAGGTACAATGGGTACGACTGAACCAAAAATCCGAAAAATGACGTAGTTGACCCCATAGCTGTGTAACAACAAGTGTAAACACCTGATTTCATTGCACGACGTCTTATTGGCCCCCTAAACACCCTGTTTTATCCTTATCATCCAACCCCATATGACGATCCTCATTCTGGGGGTGTTGGGGGCGTTTGGGCCAATAAGGAGGTGTTTTTAGGTAATTGGGTGTCAAAGAGCCATATTTAGAAAATGGTATGACGAGAGGGGTCAATTCCTGGGATGAGAGGTGGAATTGCTACGTGGAGGGTGTTTTGTGTACTTGAAGTGTTGGTACAATGTATGGTTGTCCTGTCGTACTAGTATTTGGTAGTTGTAGCTTGTAGTCTGGAGAGCTGGTAACACTGTGGCCAGCTGATAGTACCTTGATCCGTATCAGCAGCGAATGGGAAACACGAGAATCATAAGCACGTTGACAGGTAAACAAACAGGGCAAACTGCGCTACGGTGCTGATGCTTGCAAATTAGCTGTACACCCAAAAACACCTTTTTCACACCTATTTTTTTTTTGTTAGTGGGCTGGAATCTAAAGTATGGGATATCTCGAGTGGCGATATGGGAGATTGTGAAAGATCTGCGGGTTGCTGCACGGGTGCAGGAAGTTGACACCTCGTTCCAGCCAATCAGAGAAGGGACGTTTGTCATTTTAGGGTGTCCAGCTTTTAGCGCGAAATTTGTTAGTGGAAATGGGCCTTTTGTGGCGAGGCTATGGAACTGGCGCATGTACGTGATTACTTAAGGTTGTTCCCTGCGTTGTGATTGGCCAGCTGTCACAATGGGGAATTGGAATTTGAGGGCTGGACTGCCCAAACCTCAAAGTGTGATGGTGATCGTGGCTTACTCCTGGTGCTTTGGTATTTACGATATCTACCAGCACAAGCCTGAAAGTAACACACTGGTACAGAGATAGAGAGAGACCCAGAGACTCAGACAGAGGCAGAGTCTTTCAAATTGTCCTGTAGCTCCTTCTTCGCCTCTGCTGGTGTCTCCCACTGTCTCCCACTGTTAACTCCGGTCATCGCCCGTAATGTCCGCCTTTGGCGAGGATTTTCCCAAAGCTGCTGACATTTGGGCGGCCTCTGATTGGCCAGAGCAGGCGCGGCCCTTTTTATCAGCACAATAGCGCGTTACGTAGCCCTGGCGCCTGGCACGATTTTCCGCGAATTCTGTGCGAGACTATCTGCATGAGGCTAACGAAATGCACGAGAAAAGTACACAAAATTCATCTCTACCCAACTACTCAGACATTAATCCATTCCTTTTGCCTGCTCCATCGAGTGTACACTGCTTTCATCTCATCCATACCGTTCTATTCGCTGTTCCTTGCTGTGCTTCTCCGCGCACAGAGCCTACAATCGAAGCTGATAAACCATACCCTCAATAGATCAAACATAGATTCAAATTGATCAATGATATAATGGCTGACAATCTACCCACACAATACTCAGAAAACGTCCCCATAGAGGTTCTCACCTGTGCTCAAGTCTGCTCCAACTGTGGGACCACCAAGACACCGCTATGGCGCCGTGCTCCAGACGGGACGCTCATATGTAACGCCTGTGGGTTATACTACCGCGCCAACAACCACCACCGCCCAATCAACCTGAAGAGACCTCCTAATGTCGTCACAGTGTCAGATAGCGCCCATTCTGGCTCCTGCAAAGGTGACGGTAGATGCAATGGGACCGGTGGTGCCGCCGGTTGTAAAGGTTGTCCTGCCTTCAACAATAGAGTCGTCATTAGTTCTGTCAAAAAAGAAGAGTCTGCTGAACTACCGAAGGAAGCATCCCCAAAACAACGAACAAAGTCTCCTGAGGCGGCCCAAGAGACTACCAAACAAATCGGTGAAGTCATTGGTGAAGAAAAAATAGGAAGTGTCGCTATTGCATGTACCAACTGTGGAACCACTGTGACGCCGCTATGGAGAAGGGATGATAACGGTGATACCATTTGCAATGCCTGTGGGTTGTACTACAAACTTCATGGGAAACATAGACCTATAAAGATGAAAAGAGGTATCATCACGAGAAGAAAGAGAAACCCAGCATATCCTGTTCATGACGTCGTTTATAAGAAACCAACTAAACAGCCCAGATTACAAGACGGTTCCTATACACAGTCGCCACCTCCATACCAACAACCATATCCTCCTGCCACACAACACCAGCAGCAGCAGTTACAACAGCACCGTTCTCCAATCCAAGAACACATCAAACTACCGCCTATCAGAGCTCTGCCAATCACTGGTAATCCATCTAATAAACCACATTATCCCCCAGCTGTTGATTTCACTCAGATGTTTGGTAAACCACTCCAGCAACAACCACAACAACAACATGTCCAAGTCCAGAGTTTATCACCGCCTCAAATGCAACAGCAAGCTCCAGGTCAAGTGGCTGTTATGCCTGCTGCTCCACCTTTGAATTCACAGTCTCATGTTTCTGGTCAATTATCACAAGCTCAACCTTCCTCCAACCCACCTTATCAACCACGTCTGTTGCCACCGCTACAGAACTTTGACAGTTACCACCAGTCGCCACCCCAAACTCAACCGCAGGCTCAACCTCCTTCCCAGCCTACGCAGAACCAACAGCCTCAACAGTCGACCTCTTCGCCAAAGACATCATCTTCCCCAGGCCACATGAGCGTGAATTCACTACTGAACGCTGACAAAAAGGAGAACAATCCATGATGTAATCTAATGCCCTATTTATTATTTATCCGACATTCATTTCTGTAAGAGCAAGCACCATACCTTCTCTGCATCGATCTCGTAAAGCGTGCGCCATTGTTCTAATTAATATTGGATCTCTGTACGGTTTTTCCGTGTACAATGTTTTTCCGAGAGCTCAATTTTGATTTGGAAAAAAAAGTTGATAGCGATAACCTCCACACTTCAGCACTCTTCACCACAAAACGCGATGTCCGAGCCCCAGAGAGATGCTGCTGCTCCCAATGCGGAAGAGCCTCAGCAGGAGTCCCTGTTCTCCAGGATGAAGTACTTCATCATTCTTTACTTCCTCTTCAACGTCGGTATCAACTTCATCAACAGGCCTGATCCTTCAACAGTGGCTTCACAGGCTCAACAGGCCCCAACGGCGCCAAATTCCAATCCTGAGACGATACAGTTGCTTCCAAACCTTCACAATTCCACATACGCTGTCATTGAGAAACCTGCGATTGCTTATAAGACCATTGAACAACTTGTGGATGTTGAGGATGGTGAACCAGTCGCTGAACAGAAGACCGTGAAGACCACGGAGCAAATCATCTATGAAAATTCCCTTGAAGAACCAAGATACTTGACACCATTGTATGACAATGAAGATTCCTATGATTTGAAGTTTTATATCAGTGACAACGAGGAGTTTCAGAACAATAAGGAAGACCCTATCTTGTCATTAGACGGTGTTAAACTGGATTCGAAGCACAATACCCTTGAGAGCTTAAAATTACCATTATCTGACACTGTGAGATTTCATAATGGTTCTTTATACTTACACACATTTATCAACAAACATGGTGATGATTTAGAAGGTTATAAGACCATCCAATTGAACACTTACATGCAAAAGAAGAAACAAGTCAAATTACACAAGTTGATCGGTAATGACCACGACGAAGAAATCACTCAAGAACCAGAAGAAGACGTCCAAGAACAACCAATTGTTGCATACTGGCATCCAAACGTCACGATCTCATTGGCCAAGACTAATGGTATCCAAGATCTAAAGACAATCCCACCACCTTTACGAAACATCTTTGTCCTTGATCCTTTAAACCGTCGTGATGTTAATACTGGTCTTGTCTCGAGGTACTACCCAATCGTTTACGAGAACAAATTTTGGCAATTGAAGGATCACATGTATGAGATCAATTCCACCACCACTGAACTGGAATTGAATTTAAACATTGAATTCGTCGCCTATTGGAAGATTCAGGTCTTGTCTATATTCAGTGACGGTATGAAGCAACAACAGGAACAACTTGGCGGTTTATCCGGTGGTTTATCCGATGGTTCTGAAATTGATGCCCTGAAAAGGATCTTGTTAGATACAAATCCATACTTGTTGGCCATCACTGTCTTTGTCTCATTATTACACTCCATCTTAGAGATGTTGGCATTCAAGAATGACATTTCACATTGGAAGAACAAGAAGAATAACGTTGGTGTCAGTGTCCGCTCTATTGTGGCTAATGTTGTCCAACAGATCATTACATTGGCTTATCTGATTGATAACTCTGAAGGTACCTCCTTTATGATCCTTGCATCCCAGGGGTTTGGTATATTGGTTGAAGCTTGGAAAATCACCACTATCGTGAACATCGAAGTTCAATGGGATGGTATTGTTCCAAAGTTGAAGATCACTGATAAGTATAAGCTATCAGAGACTGAAGAAAAAACCAAAGAATACGATTCAATTGCCTTCAAATATCTATATATGGTCACAGCTCCACTATTGTTAGCATATGCCGTTTATTCCCTATACTACAAGGAGTATAAATCATGGTATTCATTCATTGTCACTACATTGGTCGGGTTTGTCTATACCTATGGGTTCCTGACTCTAGTTCCATCCGTTTACATCAACTATAGATTGAAATCAGTGGCCCATGTTCCAAGAAGAGCGATGGCCTACAAGGTTGTTAACACTTTCATTGATGATTTGTTTGCCTTTGTGATCAAAATGCCATGGCTGCATAGATTGGCCACTTTGAGAGATGACGTTATCTTCTTCATCTATTTGTATCAAACTTGGATTTATAGGGTTGATTATTCAAGAATCAACGAGTTTGGTCAAGGTGGTGATGATGAGGAGGAGGAAAAAAGTGAAAATGGTGAAAAGAAGGAGACTAAAAAAGAGAAATGAATAATACCTAATATATCAACTATTACCTACTGTTAATGCATCATCTGTAAACGACTGTGTGGCCGGCCTGTCGATGTAATTTTCTAGTTTGTTCTCGGCGATGTACCTCTATTTTTACACATTTTACTTTAGCGCCAAAATACACCTAATAAACGCCTTTAAAAACCACTTAGACATAAATATACCAAACCCAGGTCCCAGTAGCTCATGCAAGTAAATATAATCAATTACGAACGATTTTGGCGGTCCTGCAAAAATCAGTATCAAATTTTCAAAATAATTAACTTAAGTGGTTGACTAACCTTTACGTCTTCATTTCTTCAAAATTGGAAATTTTGAGTCAAAATGCCGAGGCGGTGTTTTACCGTCGTTAAAAAGACGAGAGATCCATGAGAAGACATATTCAGGAGATCACAAGTATGCTGTCTTAAAGTGTAAGCAAAACTTAGTGGAATTGACTACTCAAAAATGTATTTATTGCTTGATAGATGGGATTTATTTTGGGTTGAAATTTTGGGTGTTGTAAAAAAGTGTAAACTTACGAGGTCAAGCTCCCAAGGAGATCAGAAGCACAAGTATAAGAAGCCGAGATTGGAGTTGAAAGGCGTTAAATAATGCATTTAAACTACTATGTGTGATCCATCAGCCACTACAATGTCCAGATAACGAATACAAATCTAAATATTAATGCAAACTCTCTAATCTAATCTTTTATGCAACAGTTCTACTGCAATCACTTCTTTTCTTCATCCACTGGATATTCGAAATATTTCCCATCTTCCAATTCTTTCAAAGAATAAGCAGGCTTCCCATGTTCCTCAATATACTTGATGTAACCTTCTTTAATGTATTTAATGGCACCTCTGATTTCTCTTTGTCTTTCATCCCAATGCACAGCGTAATAACCATACTCACCTTCAGCAGCTAGTGCTTGATTGTTTAGTTCATTAGAGTAGTCGACATCCTTAGGGAAGACCAAGTCGTGATGTTTACGTTCGTCACCTTCTTGGCTCTCTGAATCTTGTTTCATCTCTGGGATTGAAGGTAATGTGATTCTTTGGGACCAAACACGAGCCAACCAACAGCCTTGAGTCTCTGACAGTCTGGTAGGTAGGACAAAACGCGGTAGGCCAATGACGGCTAAAGTTGGGTTGTTGTAGTATATCAGATGTTTGTAAAGACCATGGACTTTAGCACCATCGGTGATCAAAGGTTCCTTCTTGACAAATGGGATTGATTTCAAATAACCAGTGGCAAAGATCACTCTATCAACGTTATCCAACTTGTTCCCATCTTTGAAGAAGATGGATCTCGTCACTGGATCGAACTTTAATAGATCAGCAACGTCCATGATACGTTCATCTTTACCTGCAGGCATCAAATTCTCTGATCTGACGGACTTATAGATGACTCTATTCAGGTTTTGAGCCAACTGATAAGCTATATCGGCACCAGAGGCAGAATTACCAACAACTAGGATGGTCTTGTCATCTTGGAATTGGGATGGTTCATCATAGTTTTTAGCATGTAGGATTGATTCTGGGTATTGATTCTTCCATTCTTTCAAACCTTGGACAGATGGGATGAAAGGTTGGTCATAGGACCCAACAGCAATGGCCACAGCGTCAAAATAGTCCACGGATTCAGCTTGTTCGCCCACTAGTGATTTTGAAACGACTTTCCATTGTGATTTGTCCTTGTTGAACTCCACATCTGTGACTTCTTCGTTGAAAGTGACGTATGGCTCGATATCCTTGGAGTAATTCTCGATGTATTGCAAGATCTGGTCATGCTTAGGGAACAGTGGGACGTCATCGCCGAATGGGTAGTTGTTGTAGGCCATCAGGTCCTTTGGAACATTGGCATCCAGGTACTTGTAAATAGGGGATTCGAAGAAAGATTCACCATTGGCCAAAGTCAGCTTTTCGATCTTCTTGAAGGGATCTGTGGAGGGAGCATCGACGTGCTGAGTTGCGTTTGATTTCCCACCGGTGTAGTTCCACAACCCACCAAACTTGGATCTTCTCTCGAACACCTTGATCTTGTCAAAGGCCTTTTCACCCACCAGGGCCTTTGTCAGGCCGGCACCGCAGGGGCCAGCACCGATGACAGCGACAGAGCCGATTCTGTGGAGGGACATTGTTGGTTGTTAATTGATGGTTGATACTTGACAGTGCCAGCAATGGGAGAGTGCCTGTTTATATAAAGTACCGATAAAAGTGAAACAGATGGAGACCTGATCAGCTCATCCCACTAAATCGCGAATCGGAGAAACCTGAGAAGCTAAAGTCCGGCCAGTGACAATACCGAGATCTGTGCGACCCGTTGTGTCTCAGCCAGTTTATTACGCTAATTTAAGCAGCACAATTGCTACAAGCCCGTGACTTAACACCGTCCAGGCGCAATGGCAACATCGCAGGTGCTTTCGCGGACGCCACACTTCTCGGAGTTTGTAGGCTTTGGCAGCATCTCTTAACGCCTAAGTCTACATCTGGCTATCGTAAACAATTGAACATTAGTATTAGGTATAAGCGAGATCTCTTCTCAGACTTTTTTCTCCACGGAAGTGCCGTCAGTTTGGATCTGGTCGTCAATGGTGTTGTGCACTGGAACTTGGGCAGACTTGTGTGATCTGACCGGTTCAGGAATGTACATCTGGTCTTCTTGGTAAGTGAACTCACCGATTTGCACCTCGTCGGTACCTAGCTCTTCTTCTTCTGGTCTCAATCTCAATCTTAGGAATGGAACCCTGTCCATGGCCAATAGGATGATGGCAGTGACAACGGAGGTGTAGGCAGCAATGGAGGTCAAACCGGCCAATTGGTAACCAACTTGCTTCCAGTGCTTGTTCAACCAACCACCTGTGATGACAGTACCATCTAGGGCAGTGACGTAGTCAGCAGCAAAGATACCGGTCAAGACGGCACCAACTGAACCACCAACACCGTGTAGGGCCCAGACGTCAACACCATCATCGATCTTGATCAAGTTCTTGATGTCAACGGCAAGGTTACAGGCAATACCACCAACAACACCAAAGATCATGGCTGACCAGATTGGAACGTAACCGGCAGCTGGGGTGATGGCGACTAAACCGGCAATGACACCGGAACACATACCAACAGTGGTCCATTTACCACCGGTTCTGAAGTAGTCGACAAACATCCAAGATAGACCACCACAGGCAGCGGCAACGTTGGTGTTGATACAGGAGAACCAAGCTCTGATGGTGGTGTTACCAGCTGAACCACCGTTGAAACCGAACCAACCGAACCATAGGAAAGCAGTACCTAGGACGACGGAAGTGACAGAGTGTGGTTTGTATTTTGGCAATGATTTGGCAACTGGGTCATCTCTCTTACCTAGGATCAAGGCGTAGACTAGAGCACCGTGACCAGAAGCAATGTGGACTGGACCACCACCGGCGTAATCCAATTCACCTAGGGCAGCTAACCAACCACCGTTGGCGTTCCAGGTCCAACAGGCAACTGGACAGTAGACAATGGTGATCCAGATGAATAGGAAAACCATCATTGGACCTAATCTGGCTCTTTCACAAGCACCACCAACCATCAAACAACCAGTGACACAGGCAAACATACCTTGGAAGAAGGCGAAAACGGTGTCTGGTAAGGCAGTGATGGCAGATGGGGCACCAAGGACGTTTCTCATACCAATGAATTGCAAGGAACCGATGAAGTGGGATTTGACATCGTGGGAGAATGCTAGGGAGTAACCAATGAAGAACCATTGGAATGTGACCAGACAGGAAGTCATCATAGAGGCCCATAGTAAAGATAGGGCGTGTTTCTTTCTTGATAGACCAGAGTATAGCAAACCAATACCAGTGATCATGATGAACACCAGGATACCAGCGACACCGACCCAGGCCATGTTGGCCAGGTCATATTGGGAGTTCAAGTCGACAGTTAGGGAGTCACCACCGGTACCGACACCGGTTAGACCACTTGGAAGGGTGGAATCTGAGGTTTCAGACATTGTTGTGATGTGGATGGAGGATTTGGGAACAATAGATCATTTCCCATTCCTGTGGGATCTTGGCTCCTTATATACGCGTGTTCGGATGTTGTGATAATGTTTAGGGTGCATTTTCGGACGATGTAATTGGTGCAGATAAAGTGTTGCATGAAGCTCTTGTGTCTGGACGGAGATTTTAGGGCCATCTGTGAAGCTGGTTGGGATTGGGTTAAGGTCTCCAGTGGGATGGACTACTCCCTGGAGACGCAGCCACAGAGCAGTGAGGAGTCCAGTGGACAGACAGGGTCCTACAGGGTCCTTGTCCCTCCCTTTGTTATCTTCGCTTTCTCCCCAACGCCAGCAGAATTGTTTTGTTTCTGGTGCTCCTTCTTCTTTGGGCTGCAGCCTGCGCTATCATGCAGCTGCTCTTATCAGTGGTGGACTGCCAGACGCGCGACCGGAGATAGCACAGAAAACGGGACGTTGTACGCGATATTGGGTCATTGGTGTGATGTATGCTTATGAAAGCTAGCTCATTATAAAGAGCAGGCCCAGGAGATTATATTGATCTCTTTAGTCTTCCAGTTACCACTCGTTTTACCTTTGTTTTCACCTTATCAGTGCGAGATCCAACAATTTCGGTTCACACACGCCGAAGCCCCCATTGGAGGATTTACACGCAGATTGCAATTGATTCGTAAAACGCTTCAAAACCGTTTGGTAATTACTCACAGCCAACGCGAACAGCAGTCAGCCGGAGATTTTGTATTGCCGGTTGCTCCAGTGCTAGGCGATGCAACGGGAGCTATGTCCGGCCCAAGGGTCGATGGCTTTAACCCTTTACGGGCGTGTTTGAGATCCAGTAGTGTGCAGAGTGCTGGGCTCTGTGCAGCGAAACATCAACAAAGAGCTCCCTGGGAACTGAACCGTCTGGTTCTATGTGATTCTATGGACCATCACATTGGCAAAACGTGATGTCTGATGTCTCAACTTGCGATATTATTTGCGAAGATCTCTGGTTTGGTGTATGTAGACTGTAGACGAACCGACTGGTGTACTACAAGCTTGACCCTAACAGCGTATAAAATCAGAATTCTCTATATAAAACCACACGTCCAACGAATACAAAAGTCTTGGATGCACAAGTCTTGGGTCAAACCATCCTTGCACCCTGTCAGCACAAATAGGCAAATCCATCAAACCATTAAACACCAAGACTAATCTCAGTGGTGTTCTTACCAACAGCCACCAGCCCAGCGACATTGGCGCCCGCTAGCGCGGAGGTCTCCATAGTACTAATGAATTCCTCCATACCGTTCAAATACCATAACCCAGCACCGATTTGGAATTGCTCGAATGAATCGACTGGGGTTAGATGCGGGTATGGTGACCATTTTTTGGTGAAGAAGATCTCGACACCCGTTGGATCCTCGTATAGATAAGTCTTGATGAACGTCTCGTCAATTTCAGTCGACGAGAAGATCTTATAAGTCACCAAATCTGTGATGTTGTCATAATGGACCTTGTTGATGCTGTAGAAAGGTAAGGAATCATCTAATGACTTGGTCAAGATCAATTCAGGGACGGGACCAGCGCCAAAGTATGGATGTGCTATTGGGTTTGTTCTCCCAACACGGATATAATTGGCCCATAGCGTTCTGTATTCAACCTCTTTCACTGGTATAATGTCGATACCTTTAAACTCGATACCTGTTTGATAATATGGAGCGGCAATGACAACTTCGTCATAAACTTTGCGTGTAGTGATGTTTGAAGACTTGTATGAAACACTCCAAGTACCATTGATCAATTGTGTCACTTCCGTGACATCGGTATTCAAATGAAGAGTCGCATTAGAAGCATTAATGAAACTTTCAAAGATCTTGTAATTCCCACCTTCAACAGAAGTTGGACTTTCATCAGCAGCAGTGGAGACCATGGCGCCAAGACCATGGATATCATTAACATCAGACTTGTAATTGACCCTAGTCGTAGTACCGACGAAATCATAAGCGAATTCAGGACTGATCAAATTGTCAGTCAAGAATTCCAACCCAGTAACAGATGTTAAGTTCAACAATCCAGTTGTGTTGGCAATGACGGTCAAATCTTCAAATGGGAATTGCTTCTTGTAGAACTGTTTCACAAAAGTGCCCACCCAACGTTTAGCCAATGCATAGGTTCTATATGGAGAAACACCATATCTCCAAAACATCTTGAAAAAAGCCTTTAAAATACCAGTCTTACCATTAGTTGTCCCCTCAAAGACGAACGACTTACCATCCCAAATACCAAACGTGTTATTGAACAATTCTTTAGGAAATTTATCATCTTTGGTCTCTGACAAATTGAAAGTCTTCACTGCATTCTTCAAGATCTTATTACTCTTGATGAAGATCGACCCACCAAGCTCAATGTCAACACCGTCGAAAATTGGGTCATAATTCCCAATGGTAGTAGATCTCCCACCAACATAACTGTTTTTTTCAAAGATGTCCAACTCGTATAGATGCGAAGTGTAGTTTTGTAAGTAATAAGCGAATGAGGAACCACCAGCACCTGCACCAATGATGGCAATCTTGGGAGTCACTGGGACTGTATCAGATGGAATTGGCTCAGGAACAGAATCGTAGCCTTTGATAATAGGCTGTTGTAAATCGTATGCCTCAGTAAAGCTCACAAGAAGTGAAAGGGATGACACAACCAGTTGTAATGAAACCATGGCTGAAGAACGACAGTTGATTCTATGATTGCAGAGTAATTGCAAAAAAACAGGAGCACTGGAAGACCCTTTATAAATAATTCCTTGGACTTCCTCGTATGCAGCCAAAAACGTTCCTTAGATAAACGGTCTGGAGCTGCAGATAGACGGGTACAGCCGATTGATAAAGCAGAGAAGCAGTGAACAATAGGGAGACACATCCAGACACCACAAAAAATTCGCCATATAGTTCCCATACCAGAAATGTACAGTCTAGTAAACAGCATTTTTCATAGAAAGTAAATCGGGCAACTTGGCCGAGTGGTTAAGGCGAAAGATTAGAAATCTTTTGGGTTTACCCGCGCAGGTTCGAATCCTGCAGTTGTCGCCATTTCTTTTTTTGCCCTTTTGGGCAATTTTTTTTGCACTTCTGGTATTGCTGGTGGGTTAAGATCGAGCGTGAATGAAGATGATACTCTGCAGACGACCTACATAGTACGTGGCTTCTTTTTGTATCTCAACTGGCGTGACTTGGGTACCTCACCATGCCTAGATGTTCTTTGCTAGCCGAGATTTTGGCACAAAAAAGTTGGAAAAAAAGTTTGAAATCTCATCAAGCTCATCGTTTGACCAACACACAGGAAATCGAGACCCAAGATGGATGATATACCTGACCTAGTCACTGGTGATGAACCGGACTTACAAGAGAAACTGTCAAAAGTAGATGTGTCCATTCAAAACTTACCAGAGGCAAAATTGCAATCATACAGAGAGACATTGGAACGCAGACTTGCCAACAACGAAGTTGAGAAGAAACCCATAACTATCATCACAGGCTACCTAGGCTCAGGGAAATCGACATTGTTAAACAGGCTAGCGCGTCGTGGTGATAAGAAGTTCGCAGTCATATTGAACGAGTTTGGTGATTCAGGTGCAATTGAAAAGAGTTTGACTGTGCAGGATGGCGAGAGATCTTATGAAGAATGGTTAGACCTGGGGAACGGTTGTCTATGCTGTACAGTGAAGGACACGGGTGTCCAAGCCATTGAAGACCTGATTGAGAGAAGTGGAGACGCAATTGACTATATCTTGTTAGAGACTTCAGGGATTGCTGATCCGGGTCCAATTGCTCGTATGTTCTGGCTTGATGATGGGTTGAAATCGAATGTTTACATTGATGGTGTTGTCACTGTGCTTGACGCAGAGCATATAGAGACTTGTCTAGGGGATGTTGGTGGTCACTGGCATAGAGAAAATGGATTGGACTTTCATGAGGAAGGTGTTACCACTGCACATTTACAGATTGCTTTGGCAGATGTGATACTCTTGAACAAGATTGATAAGTTGAAAGGTGATAAGAATACGCTGTTGAAGAAGATTAAAGAGGTGAATGGTACAGCTCCAGTGTATGAGACTAGCTATGGTGACATTGATGTTGAGAAGATTTTAGATTTGCATGCTTTTGAAAAGAATATTAAACTGGGGAAAGAGGATAGAGGCGCCTTCCATGATTCAAGAATAAGCACAATTTCATTTGATTTCGATATAAGGACAACTGAAGAATATGAGAAGGTGGAGAAGTTCATACAGAGTATACTATGGGACAGCGAGATCAAGGGCAAAGAAGTCGAAGTTCATAGATCCAAGGGTATCTTGATCAAAGATAACGAAGCATCGGTTTTACAAGGTGTTAGAGAAGCATATGAGATCATCCCTGGTGCTGAAACGGATTTAAAAAGCTCCAAATTGGTGCTCATCGGTAAGAATTTGGATAGAAAAGACCTCTTTATTGAGTTTGAGGAAAAAACTGGCTTGAAACCTCTACCATGAGAAGACTACATGACATGCATTAATGAATCCAAAATCAAAAGTACTTTAAATTATCGTAGATACGTAAACTTAACAACATCTCTAATCTCTCAATGAGGCATATCTGGTGCCACCGATGGCTTTGTAGTACTTAGCAGCAGCGTAACCAATGACCAACAGACCGATAGCAAGGGCGATAAACCAGACATTTGAACCAGCAACATCTGGGACTTGTTCCTCGCTATACTCCTTAGCATCTTCATAAGTAACATCTTTATTCTGTTCACCCCACGATTTAACAATCTTGATATCAACGTCTGGTCTGCTTGATGAGTTGACCTGGGTCTTTTGAATTTTGTTAACAATGTCCATACCTTCAAGGACTTGACCAAAGACAACATGGGGACCATCTAACCAGCCAGTGACCACGGTGGTGATGAAGAATTGGGCACCGTTAGTGTTAGGACCTGCGTTAGCCATTGATAATCTCCCGGCTCTGTCGTGCTTCAATTGGAAGTTTTCGTCTTCGAAGCGGTCACCGTAGATACTCTTCCCCCCAGTCCCGTTCTCATTCTCGTAGTCACCACCCTGGATCATGAACTGGTCAATGACACGGTGGAAGATAGTGCCAGTGTAAGATTGCTCGCCGGTGTTTGTGGCGATTATGTAGAAGTTCTTAGCGGTACGAGGAGCCACGGAGCCAAACAGCCCCAGTTTGATAGTACCGAGGTCTTCCTCACCTTGTTTCAACTGGAAGAAGACAAAGTGCGTCACAGGAGGCTCGTTGTCCACGGGGGCACACAGCACGGATGTGAAAAGGAAGGCCAGGAAGTAGAGGAGCTTCATCGTGTTGTACTCTGGGGAGAAATACTGCGCTTGTTGGTAGATAATAAGGCTGCGAAATTTGGTACTCAGTCATATTGGTCGTGTCGCGATTTCGCGCTTTTGGCGTCTCGGGGTGGCCGTACCGGATCCTGATAGGTGGGAAGTGGGAAGGGAATAGGCTCTCTGGAAGGCTCTGCCTGCTGCCTGCTGCCTTCTCTCTCCGCAGGCTGAATCCGGAGGAAACCTGGGGGCTGCATTGTTTCCATTTTAGTGGGCCAAATTTTGTGGAGAGGCAGCTCGGAGAAATATGTCACCTCATCGTTGCTAACTTACAGCCCGAAAAATGTATATAAAGAGAGTCCGTGGCGAAGTTTCAGCTTGGCCTCTTCCTGAATTCCCACACACAACCAATTCAATTACAACCACATTATAATAAGCCAAAATGGGATATCCAAAGCCTTTGGGAGGCGTCACTAGACGCTTGAACCAGTACACTACTATCCACTCCACCAAGTTCACCAGAGCCGACAAGTACAACTTTGGTAACAGAACTGCCGTCATCCAGGTCCCTGATACCAACAAGCTGGTCATCTGGAGTTCAATTCCAGTGGGTAGAGAGTTGCAGAAGGTCATTGACTTGGCCAGTGGCGACGAGTCCAACAAGTTTGAGATCCTGGCTGCCATTGTCCCAGATATCGAGCACACCATGGCTGCTGCTGATTTGAAGCACTTGTTCCCTAACATCTTCTTAATTGGACCTTCAGGGATCTCTGACAAACCAGACTTGAAGCTGGACTACGAATTCTCAGATGCTGATGCCAACAAGGTCGTTGCTGGTACTTCTATCTTGAAAGACTTGACCAATTTGGACTTTGTCTTCTTGAATGGCCATCACAACAGAGAATTGGTCACCTATGACAAGAACACCCGTACCTTGTTTGAGGCTGACCTGTTGTTCAATATCCCGTGGAACGGTGAGAACGATGACCAGTACCCATTGGAACATCAGACCAGAGGTTTGCAAGGCTGGGTCACCGGTTTGTTGAATCCAGACTCTTGGATCGGTGGGTACTTGTTCAGAAAGTTGATCCCAAAGAACGACGACAACAAGCAAGGTTTGAGAACGATCTTGAAGGAGTTTGACTTTGACACTGTTGTCTTGTCCCACGGTAATGTCATCGAGGGCAACGGTAAGGAAGAGTTCAGAAAAGTCTTCCGTTCCTACTTATGAGTTTACGAAATCTGCTGATGATCACGCTTTTATAACGACCACACTTCCAAAATTCACCACTTGTTTATCTATTCTGCCTATTTTGTAGCGCTTTGTCTTCTAAGGAAAGCAAATCTCTGCCTAAAATCTCGCTTAGGGTCTTTGTGTCTCGTGCTGATTCTCCGCCTAGGTCCGCCCACGTCCGCCTACAGCCTCACGAGCTAGGCGGGGGCTCCCCGGAAAATCAAGCGTTTCTTTTTCTTTTGGCGTCGCGAAACTTTTTGCGTTTGAAGTAGAATACCCAAAAAGTTTCTTTTGTTACAAAGTCAACATACACAAAACGGACCCCAAACGCCACCTTAGCCGCTGAAATCAGGCATCCCATACAGTCCATCGCGAAGAATCCGGTGTCATAGTTGCTCCTGTGCTCTTTTCCCGTGCTCCAAAATCGCAGCTGGCGCCCAACTTAGATCCCGCTCACCACTAAAGGGTTCTTCTAGGAAGGTGTGAAACATTTGCCTTTGTTGACATTTGCCACTGAATTCACGAGTTATAACCCTGGAAGCACATTCCCTGACCACTATACATCCTGAGGTACAGCCCCGTCACCAAAGTTGCCTGTCCGCCCTACTGTGCTATACCCAGATCTGACTTCCCGATTTGACGTGTTTCCTGCGTGTGTCAATACAAAAACGTCCTGAACCCACATCTCCAAACAACATCCGGATCCAATCTTCCAGGTGAAGCAAGATCCATTCCACTCTGTGTTATATTCCTTTGATTTATTCTCCCCGTGTTACATTACCTTGATTTTAACTCAAACTGATACATGAATCTAAAATAATATGTCAAAACCAAACAATAGAAATCAAACTTTGAAGAGGGTGAAGGTCTACAAACTACGTGACAACTGGGTCGACAACGGTACTGGTTACTGTTTTGGTGAGATCCATGAGAATCAAACGCCCTATCTAATAGTGAAGAATGAATTAGACCAGTCGAATGAGCTCTTAAGAGCAAAGATCGAAGGTGCCACCCAGTTTCAAAGACAGCAAGATACTTTGATAGTATGGACAGATGAGAACGGTGAAAACATTGCATTATCATTCCAAGAGAAAGATGGTTGTTCCTCGTTATGTGATTTCATTATCAGAGTACACAGAAGCAATATTGCTCCCATGATCTCGTTGGTCTCCGTTATTTCCTCAGAGATTGACGGTGATATCACAGAATTGATCACTGGTCCTATCAACTACCCACCAATTGAACCTACTGAGACAGATTTAAGCACAATACTTAGTGTGTTGAGTGAGAACCCAAACTCATCATATCAGAAACAATCCATGGCAAAATTTCTGAAAGAACATAACTACATCCTGAAATTGATCAAGTTGTTCAACGAAAGTGAGGAAAAGAAGAAAATTAAGAACCTACACTTGTTATGCAACATTTTCAAAACTTTGATCCTGTTCAATGAGGGTATTATCATTGAAATGATCTTGGATGATGAACATTTGATGGGTGTTGTTGGTATCTTAGAATATGATTCAGATTTCCCACAGTTCAAGGCAAACCATAGAGAGTTCCTTAAAGATGAATCCAAATTCAAAGAAGTGCTACCAATCAAGAATGAAAACGTCAAGGAGTTGATTAAGAAGACATACAAACTTCAATTTCTAAAAGACGTTGTCCTTGCTAGATTGCTAGATGATCCAACTTACAACCTGATATCGACACTGATCCATTTCAATCAAGTTGAAATCATTGAGTTTTTGGAGAAGTCCAATTTCATTGATGAACTATTTGCACTATACAATGCTGAAGCATCTACAGATATGCCACAATTGAGAAATGGTATCAAGTTGATTCACCAATTCATCCTAATTGCAAAGAATTTGCAACCTCATCAAAAGACCAGCTTCTACAAGAGTTTGATCAAGAAAGGTTTATTCAAGACTATTGATTATGTGCTGAAGGATAAGTTTCCTGCTATTAGGGTCTTGGCTGCTGAGGTGATTGTGACAATGATTGAACATGATGTGCTATTAATTAATGGGATTATTGGTGATGAAAGTAATGATGATAATGATGATAATGAAACACAAAACAAAGAACGAGAAGAAAAGAAGGAGAAGAATGGTGCTAGTGAGAATGGTGGCTCCAATGGCGTTGCAAAAGATGAAGAACAAAGAGAGAAGAGTGAATCTAATGGTCAAGAAGAGAATGAAGATGTTGAATTCTTTGATGAAACTCATGAACCAAAGATCTTGGTATTGTCTGATGATATGAGTTTACTGATGGTATTGACCAATTTCTTATTGGAAGACAGTGATCCTGGTCTACGGATTGAATCCTATGAAGCCTTCAAATCTATCTTAGAGTCTATCAACGGGTCAAGTTCCTCAGGTCCAAATGAAGGTTCGTTCAGTGATCAACTAAACACAGACAATTATTTTACTGCATTTTATTCAAAAGTTGCTCCTATCCTTTTTGAACCGTTGATTTCATTGAAAGAATGCTCTGAAGCTGAGGAGTTGGCATCTGTTAAAAGAGATGATTTACTTATCCATCTTTGTGAATTGGTTAGTTTTTGTTCAAAGGGTAAATCTAACTCTAGATCATTCTTCCTTGAAAACCATGTGTTGACTGGTATCACCAAATTGATCAAACCTATTCATAAACTGCAGTTAAGATTGGCCGCTGTTAGAACCTTGAAGTCCATTATCTCATTGAATGATGACTATTACACAAGATACATTATAACCAATGATTTGTTACAAGAAGTTTTCAATTTGTTCAAGGAGACTGAAGGTATTTCCAACCTGACATATTCAACCATCTTGGATCTATTGGAGATTGTTCTGTTAGGTATTGATAAGAAAGAGGATGTGATGAATTTCAAATTGCTAGCTGGTCATATTGTCCATAACTATAGAGATGAATTGGAAACTATAGACACTGTGCATTCAGGTGATGATTTGATCAAGTTTGTTGAGGCTTCAGAAGCGGAAAAGTCTATTCTTGATGACAATGAGAATGGGAATGATGATTTTGATGATGAAGATTTCACCAAGACAGAGATCACCACGGAGACTTTAGATGAAGATGAACTTGATAATATCCTACAAAGTCAGGAGCTGAAGAAGATCAGTCCACTGAAGGAGAAAAGAGTCAGAGAAGATGATCAGGATTCAATTACCGAGCTGACGCTGAAGAGGAAGTCTAGTCTGAAGGATAAGTTTACTAATGCTGGTAAGAAAATAGCATCAAAGTTCTCATCAAAATAAATAACATTCATTTGGTTGTTTTCACAACTATGTCTCCGTAGAATACACTAATTCATAACAACGATCAAATCATAACTTGGAAGGAGCAGTCAATCTTTTGGTTAGAGCCTTTGGGTAACCCTGCAGGAAAGTACCCTGGCCTAAATGCCATGCGGCACCATCAACGACTATGATTTCACCAGAGATATAATTCCCAGATTCACTGAACAAAAAGGCAGTGACGTTAGCAATATCTTCCTTCTTACCAGCTCTTTGTAATGGGATCGTTCTAGTGACTTCTTCCAAAGATTTACCCATGACTAAACGATCATAACCCTCAGTATCGGCAATGATCCCTGGAGCAAGACAATTGGATCTAACACCCAAAGGACCCAACTCAACAGCCAATGCATTTGATAGGGCATCAATACCAGCTTTGGCAGCACCAACGTGACTCTGGTATGGGATACCGTAGTAGTGCAAAGTGGCACTGATGAATAGAATGTTACCCTTGTTCTTCACCAATTGGTCATAAGTTGCCTTGACGGTGTTATAACTCCCCAACAGGTCGATGGAGATGACGGATTTGAAAGCGTTTGAAGACAAGTTGTTGAAATCAGAGATGAAGTTCCCAGCAGCACCGGCAATAACGAAATCGATTCTGCCCAACTCCTCCACGGTTCTATCAGCAGCAGCCTTCAAACTCTTAACGTCACGGACATCGGTGCCACCAATCCCAATGACTTTGGCACCGGATCTTAGAGAGGCAATCTCCTGAGCGGCCTTTTCAGTCTTTTCGACGTTTCTGCCAATGATGGCGGCGTTGGCACCCAAAAGCACCAGAGCCTCTGTTTGGACTCTGCAGATGGACCCGGCACCCCCGGTGACAAAGACCACTTTGCCCTTGAAAATGTCTGGTTTCAGGGAGACCCTGTCCAGGTATGACTTGTCTAGTGATAGCCCCATTGTGTCTGTACTGCTATGATCTGTCTATGCTTGTTTGTTTGCCACTAAAACGAAGAATCAACGTTGAGAAGTGGATTTCAACTGGTTTTTATGTCAAAGTTCTCCACAATTTGTGTTGGCCCCATCTGCCTCGGCAGAAAAATGAGGCTCGTCCTAGAGGGAGATTTCGCGGAATTCTGTCAAATTTGGCAGGTGTTCTCTCTAGAAATTGTGCAGGTTAGGCAGAGATCACAAAACGTGGAAGGAAAATTGGAAATCTTGGAAGGAGAGATTTGGAGAGTACACTGAGATGAGTGAAATCTTGCTATTTGTATGCCAATGATCTGACAAACCACTGATGTTTCCACCAAAACACTCACTTTTCTATCAGATTCTCATCGCGCTGGTAAATCAAGAGCCAGCCAAAAATCCTAAAAATCGTTGAACAACTGGAAATTTCAACACCAAAACACTCAAAACAACCCACTCACAGCTGTATCTTCTCCACTGAAAAGCTCACAAGATGGCCGGTGACTGGACTGTCGACCCTGACACGAGAAGAAAACTTCTGCAGCTGCAAAAAACTGGTGCCAACAAGAGATGTTTCGACTGTAATGCGCCAAACCCTCAATGGGCTTCTCCAAAGTTTGGTATCTTTATCTGTCTTGAATGTGCTGGTGTCCACCGTGGTCTTGGTGTCCATATCTCCTTCGTGCGCTCCATCACCATGGACCAGTTCAAGCCTGAAGAAGTCAAGAGAATGGAGATTGGTGGGAATGCTAACTGTGCTGAGTACTTTGAGTCCAATGGCCTTGACTTAAAATCAGATCCAAAGGTCAAATACGACAATGCCATCGCTGAAGATTACAAGGAGAAACTATCTGCTGAAATTGACGGTACTACATTCACCCCAAGAGATTACTCCAAGATTGAAATCAAGAAATCAGACCTACCTAGTGCCCAACCATCACAACAAAACACAAACAGTAACAACACTCCAATAGGATCAAGAAAGGGTACTCCACAATTACCAAACGACCAAAAGGCCAAGAACGAATCATACTTTGCCTCTCTGGGTGCTAAGAACGAATCAAGACCTGACGACTTGCCTCCTTCTCAAGGTGGTAAGTTTGGTGGGTTTGGTAACACCCCAGCTCCACAACAGAACAAAGGTGGTTCATTAGCCGGTTTCACCATTGACAACTTCCAAAAGGATCCCCTAGGTACTTTCTCCAAAGGTTGGAACTTATTCTCATCCCAAGTTACCAAATCCATTGAAGAAGTCAACGAATCAGTGATCAAACCAGGTGTTCAACAATTATCCCAAGGTGATATTGGTCAAGAAGCTAGGAAGGCTGCTGCCCAATTCGGTCAAAAGTTTCAAGAAACCTCTCAATACGGTCTAGAGGCTTTCAACAGATTGAACATCAATGGTCAACAACAGGGCCGTGGCGCTGATCCAAACGGTCAATATGGGAAACTATTCGATGGTATTGGTGAAGAAAGTGACATCAAACCTGCCTTTGGTTTGGAAAAACCTAAACAAAAGACCAAATTGTCCGGTTTATCTAACAAGAACTGGTCTAAGGAAGATGAGAAATGGGATAACTTTTAAATAGAAGGTGTGTAACAGAGGGCTTTGATAAATGCTTGTTTTTTTTTTTTGTGTGTGTGGTCGTAGTAGTGAATACGTAGTGAGTTCAAGTCATAAAGTTTCATTGAGAGGGCTAACCTAGCTTGACAACTTGGTCATAACCCTCGTAATCATAAACATCAATATTATACTTCCTGGCAAAATCTTCACCAATGAATCTCCCACCGACATAATGTTGAGTCTTGGTGGTATCAATCAACTTAGCAACGGGTTTAGGAGCAGTTAAACTAACTAGTACTGCAGGATCACGAAGCCCACCCTCGACAAAGCCATTGTCCACGTCCCAACCTGATGGGATGTCCACAGAGATGATAGGCACCGATGTCTTATTCACTGTGTCAATGGCTTCTTTATACGGGGAACGAATGGATCCTGATTGGAAACTGAAGCCAAAGATTGCATCAATGATCAATTGAAAGCCATTGACTCTCTGCATGTCAATATCTTCGATGAATTCCAGTTTTAAAGACTCTAACTGCGTGACTAGCCCTTTGAACAAATCTTTCGAGCTCCGCTTTGGATAGTAAACCACTGGCTCAAACCCCCAAAGTTTCAAATGACGAGCTGCTACAAGACCATCACCACCGTTATTACCAGGGCCAGCCATCACAAGCACCTTATTGGCTTTGGGGAAGGACTTATACGTTGCCTCAGCCACGGAGAGACCAGCAAGTTCCATCTGATTTGGGGTTAGTACCCTGAGATGAAGGGGTCTAAGAAGTAGTATACTCACCAATTGATCGATGGAGAAGCCTCCAGTGCTCATCAATTCCTTGTCCACTTGGGCAGCGAACTTTGCAGAAAGCGTTTTGAAGGACATTTTGGAGTCTTTTGTAGGTTTTGTTGATGTTTGAGCGGGAATTCACGTTTGGTCCAATTTTTTGTGTCAGTCTATTGTTATAAGCAAACCCCGAAGGGCCAAGGCTACAAAACTTCCATGTAAAATGCAAATGCTAATCATTCTTTTATACTCTTAACTTTATGTCGTATGTAGGAAAGGTCTTCTTTGACCATGTCTTTCAAAAATGCAATCTCTCGTTCTTTGTTACTGTTTCCTTCTTTCAAGGTCAAGATCTCATCGTCTTTGAATTTGAGTCTCTCTTCAAGGTATCTAACCTTGCCTTGTAGATCGTTAATCAATCTCTTTGCTCTATCATTACTAGTGTTGTTGTTGTCGTCATCAATGTCATTATTTTCGTTATAACCAGCCAGTTTCAACAGTTGGTCTTCAGGGTCCGAATCCTGTGAATAATTGTCGGCATCAATATCCATTGCCTCGTCACTGATCTGTTCTTTGCCCAAGACCTCTGTCATTGCCTCATGTAACTTGGGGAACTTGATGAATTTCAAAGGGTCTTCTTCATCTTCACCGACTTTTCTAAAGTTTGGGATCCATTCTTTTGGATTGTACTTGTTCTGTTTAAAGAACTTCAAGAACTCCAACTCACCATGGTTCAACCCGTGTTGGATCCGTTTATACTTCTGATATAACTGGTCTGCAGTACGTTCTTTGAATCCTTGTCTTTTGGCCTCCTCATTGAATAGGATGGCCACGATCTTGAACAGGTCGATCAATACCAGGTTTGGTTGATGGTCCAAGATGGTCTTGTAGGCCTTGATGATGAACAACGATTCGTAACGGGTATACAATGGCTTCTTGACACCGGCCCCTTGTGATTTCCTGGACTTCTTTGTGGGTCTTGGAGTGCCAGACTCGTCTTCTAGTTTCACATCGGTGGTTTTCTTGGATAGATCAGAAGTGGAGGAAGGCGTCGGTGCTTGTGATGGGGAATATGGCGTCTCTGGTTCTGTCAGGTTGGCATCAATGGACAAACTGGAGTCATCGGCCAAGTGCTTATCTTCTAGTTGTGGTTGTGGTGTTTGATCCAGTGTTGGCTGTGGTGTTTCTTGTTCGCTCTCTAGCCGTTGTTCAGTGAGTTCAACGCTCTGTTCTTTGATCTGGTCATTCGTCGTCGTGGTGGTCGTCGTGGCTCCCACTTCTGGAGTTGGAGTGTGCAATTGTGTCTGTGTTGTAACCTCACTCATGGTGAAATCATGTATCCTGTCAGTGTATAACACTCAATGGGACAGGCAGGGAAGGGCAAGTAGTTATATGTTGTGAGCCAGGATTGACACAACTCGTGACGTGTGTTTTGGAGTGAGTGCGAGTGCGAAGTTTCGAGTATCAGTTGATACTTCCCCAGATGCAGATGACTGAGGTGCGTTTGGAGGGGCAGAGGGTGGGCAGGTGAGTGGCAGTGGGACGTTATTACCACAGGGCCCAGCAGCAGCGTAGACAGGAGCGTAGGCAGTCCAGGGAGAGAGCCAGGCAGAGCTCCAGGCTGCCCCGGTCAAAGATCACCTCCAGCACCAGCAGCAACGGCGTTTGGCACCAGCTCATGATGGCTGAAATGTGTCAACTGATGCCAAAGCGAAAAGCGAAAAGTGTGGAGCTGGGGAACGCTTTACAGGCATAATGAGCCGTGTTGCTCCGGGGAATAAGTGCATACACGGGTGCTGGGGCGTACCAGGCAGGCCAGAGGCTTCATCTACCGTTGTTGCTACCGGTGTACAACGCTCCTGCACCGCCTAAGAGCCCATCAGCTCGCTAATTCAACGGTCTTCAAACGGCTACTGGCTCGGACTTCGGAGGGAAAAAAGTAACCCACGTGACCGTTCACGTGATAATCACGTGCCGCATTTTTTCTGCCATTTGTGCGCGTGTCAGTGCCCGAAACGCGTCTCACAAAAGAATTTTCGACTTTTGCCCAAAAGAGCTGTGGGAGAGATATAATCCACTTAGGCAGAGCCTGTCTACAGAAAGCACTGAACCACAGCTCCACCACCATGGCCACCACCTATTTGAGGCACAAGAACGACGCCAAGAGGGGCATCAAGTACACCATCATGGTCACGGGGCCCTCCGGCACCGGTAAGACCACTTTCATCAATGCATTGTTAGACACCAAGATCGTCCCTCACAAGTACGAGCCTATCGGCACAGTCCTTGAGCAGCCTAAAGTCCAGGCACAGGTCGGCAACTCAGACTACCTCCACGACTCACGCTCTTTCAATCCTTCTGCCAACTACGACGAGGCCACCATTGCCATCACCACGTCCAAGATTGATATTGAAGATGAGGATGGTTCCAAATTGAACGTCACAATTGTTGATACTCCAGGCTTTGGTGAGAACTTGGACAATGAGATCTGCTTCAATGAGATTGTCAGCTATTTGCAACAACAATTCGACCACGTTTTGTCTGAGGAGACCAGAATTAGAAGAAACCCAAAGTTTGAAGATACTAGAGTTCATGTTTGCTTATATTTCTTGGAACCAACTGGTCATGGTTTAAGAGAATTGGATGTTGAATGTATGAAGAAGCTGTCCAAATACGTCAATGTGCTGCCTGTCATCAGTAAGAGCGACTCATTCACCACTGTGGAGTTACAGGGCTTCAAGAAGAACGTTCTATATGATATTTCTAAATATAGTATCCCAGTGTTTGAATTCAGTTATGATGAAGATGAAGACGATATAGAGGTCATTGAAGAGAATAGGGCACTAAGAAACATTCAACCATTTGCAATTATGGCATCCAAGGAGAAGCATGAGATCAATGGTGAATTGAAATTTGCTAGAAAATACCCATGGGGTCTAATTGACATTGAACAGTCTTCAGATTTCCCAAAATTGAAAAATGTGCTATTAGGTTCCCATTTACAAGATTTCAAAGACTTGACTACGAATTTCCTATATGAAAACTACAGAAGTGAAAAGTTATCCAGTGTCACTGATGACAAGAAGCCAGAATTCGGTGCTAATCCATCTTTGTCCAATTTAGCTGCCCTGACATTAGAAGAACAAAGAAAGAATTCATTGAGCACCGATGATGAATCAATCACAACGCCAAGTCTAAGATCAACGGGCTCTTTCAAACCAGACATCAATTCTTCTCCAATCAAGGAGATTTCTAAATCCATCAAAGAGGAAAACGAAGCATATATTTCTTCTATCAAAAACTCTCCAAGTTTCCAATATTCCCCAGATCCAAGCAGAAACAAACTAAGAGTCATTAGTGAGACTGTTCCATACGTGTTGAAACATGAAAGAATCTTGTCAAGACAACAGAAGCTACAAGAATTAGAGGAAAAATCAGCTAGAGAATTAGCACTAAGAGCTGCTGCACTAGAGAAGAAAGCTGCTGAGTTGAAGAGAAGAGAAAAACTATTGAAGACAGGTTCAATTATCAGTTTGAAAAAAGAAGAAACTTTAACTGACTTGTCCTCCATTGTGAAGAATGAAGAAGAGGAATGAAATTGGACCAAAGAATATAACTATTTGTACTACTAATGAAACGTGATCATGATGAACAATTATGTACTTGTAAACACATTCAAACTCAAACATTGGTCTGTATGTTGAACGTAACAGCAGGGTATTCAGAAACCTCCGGTGTCACCAAACTATCAATCCCAAAACTCTTCAACACACCCCTTATTATCCCACTTGGGATCCATAGATAACTCTTTGATTTCTCAATGGTGTCTTCAAGGTCTAATTGGGAACTTGTTCTCTTGAATGGTTTGAAATGGTTGTCAATGAGCACAAAAGTCCCTCTATGATTCGTCCTCAAGTTATCCATCTGTTTTCCATACAGGATTTTCCAAACATCACGACAGATAAACTTCATGATGTTCAACAACTCCAAATTTTTCAAGATTTCATTAGACGGGTTATTAAAGATCATCAATTCACTCAATCTCAACCCTATACTGTACCCATAGTTGTCAATCTTGTAATTAACCTCTTCGCTGTTCAACAGATCGCTGTCAAAGATCTTCACATCACCGGTATCAAGATCCTTTATCGATAATTGGGCAACTTCTGATTCTAATTCGTCCTTGGTTTGTTTGTTCAGTTCTTCAGTTGTACGTAGTGCAAGGGGCACAATCTCATTTATAAGAAGGTCTAAGCATGTGGCATTGACTTGTGGTGGTTCTCTTGGTGCGTCAACAGCGCTCATTGTTGTGGAAGTTGAGTTTGAACGAAAAGATTTCCTTGTTAATAGACCAGTTTTGGCTGTGATCTTGTCACCAAATTTGATGTTATTGAAATGGTTATGTAGCGATGGGTCAGAAAAGGTCACGTGACCAATGCACATCAAATTAGACAGCTATTTTTCAAAAATAGGAATATCCGATATAGTGTAACGGCTAGCACGGTTCGCTTTCACCGAGCAGACCGGGGTTCGACTCCCCGTATCGGAATTTTTTTGCTCCCGCGAAAATTTCCCTTTTTAGATGTTTTTGTGTTGAAATCTTCAAAATTTAAGTTTGTTACACAAAAGCAAATTCCAGAACTCGCCCCAAGAATCTAAAGGAAGTTCTCAGTCTTCAACAATGTCACCGCTCTGTTGAGGAATCTGCTCTCACGTTCCCTACTTTCGCTACTTTGCAGTTGCTTCATTCATCATGTTGAAATGTAAGGTTGATGTCGAAGCCAATGATGCTGCCACGGACCTTTGGGGCTTGTTGTTACCTCAATTTAAAGAATCTATCAAGATCTGGATCTTCAAGAAGTTTAAAAATTTGGTCACCTCTAAGACATTCCTAGTCTTGATGAATTGTCTTCTTTGCTCGTCCCTCTTCACACTACTCCCGAATACGAAGACTGCCTTGGTTCTTTCAATTTTGACTCCGTTAAGCATGATATGTATCTTTGCGATACATATGTATCTTTGCGATACTTACACGTCTAGCTGCTGCTATTCCCGTCAATCACGACAATGAAGGTGAAGAAGGTGACGTTGTCAATTACAACAATGAAGGTCAAGATGGTGACGGTGTCAATCACGACAATCATGAAGATGGTGAAGGTGTCAATGACACGAAGGAGTTACCTACCATTCGAGTTCGTTTAAGATACGAAAACTCTAATTACGGAAAGATTAAAATTAGAGCTCAACAAATTATCTTCAAGAGTGATATTGACCCAAACGTCGACGATCAAGTTTGAAGTTTGATCTATAAGTCAGTGGTTTAGCTGCAGTACCGTTCATTGAAACCAGTCACTAATTAGGTACTTTTTATAATACATTAAGAGGCTCCTGATTCATGATCATCTTGATACGATTCCATATATATTGTTGATTGTAGATGCTTTAACAGCTAGTTGCAGCTTTCAGTATACAGTTGCTTAGTACACTAGTAATCTCAATTTCGGCCTAAAGTTATAAACTGCGTAGCCAGCGAATCAAGGTTTATGGGAGTTCGGTGATAATACCCGATTAGGTAACGAGCCGAGACAGCAATGAGGCGATTTTTCGTTTCCAGCTCTGAATTTCTGTCCATATTGAGACCTTTTCTGACGTACGACGTACGTCCAATATAAAAAGGGTGGCCATGTGAACCTAATAGTTGGGAAATTAAATTAAGCAACATGCAGTTGACTACGAAAGGAGCGATGATCTTCACTGACAGTGCTGATATCATAAGCACAGTCCTGTGGCTACTCCCTGAGCACATTGTCCAAAACATCGTACGCCAGATCGGATTTCACCCCACAGATTCAGAAAAGGTTGAGCTCTTTATCGCTCTGAACGAATAGACAAGATTAAAGCCGTTGATTGCAAAGGAGATTAGTATTTGGGTCTATCTCCACCCCTACCTCACCTTTAACCCTACCGAGTCCGTTGAGATCTCGAGACTTCGCAAATGTACTGATTCTTTCTTGTTTATCACAAACGACGTTGATTTCTGGTCAAGAGAGGCAATTGAGAGATCAGAAGAGTGCTTGATTGTCGACATCAATGACCACTTTTCCATCAAATGCAACTCCCATGGTTTGAAACAGTGTGTCAAGTCCTCGGTATTTGCTGAGCAACTCCGCAAGGGGCCACTCCCGCAGCCCACACAAGTTTATCTATGCAAAGTTCTACCGGAGGTTTCAACAGTCTTTAGCAACAAAGCAAGAACAGTTGAGTACCCACACTTGGGATCGTTAGAGTCTCTCTTATACAGTGATTACGGTGTTTCTCTTGATTCGGTTTTGCTGGAAGTTAGATCGTGTCACTATTCGTCATTGAAGAATGCTTACCTTTTCCACAGGAGATGGTATCATGAAACAGTGGTTCCACTTGCTGCTCATCGCAAGCATATGGCAAGCCAAAGAGATAATCAGGTTGTCGCATACATTTCATACCCAGGACAAATGTTAGTGGATATTGTTGACCGGCACCAACCTGGATTGCAGGATAGGTTCATCCGAGTACGAGATGCAGCTTTGTATTATCACTTCGATTCTGGGTTTTCATACCTAGACTCAACACATTTAGACCTGCTACAAGAGCTGACGGCAGACAAAGGGACAGAGAGATATACAACAGGACAGATGCTAGAAACAATAATACTGATTCCATTCATTATGTATTGGAGATTCTTTGCCCTGTTGGCATATACTTTCTACCCTGATAGGAGACACTTACTGTAAGGACGGTATAAGAGCATCGGCAATTGAGCAAACAATTCAACGATTGTGGAGTTGAGCAAGCTAGTAAAAGCAGCCTAACCAAGTGAAATTATGAATACCGATAATGGGCTAGTTAGCGCTCGCTGACGTATAATTTGACTTTAATTTATATTGCACTACTGATATGTAGCTCAAGATTCAACTTATAACGCCGCTACGTCCTAGATCGTGGATGAGAAACCTGCCACATGAATGTATTATATCTAGCGGGGCCCTGGAGACCACATGGTCAGATATCAGCCTTTATTTGGGGAAGTTACACACTATGACGGAGTGCCCGTACCGTTATCGCGGAAACACCAAAATTAAAAAAAAAAGTGTCAATTAGCCTGAAGGTCTGAAGAACGTCTCCTCCTTCTGTTCAGTTACTCAAACCTGTGTCGAAAGATGGCTGCCACCACTGAAACCGCCCACAAAGTCGATGCTCTGACTGCTCAGTACATCGAACACGAGAAGCTGATCAACGAGGAGTTTAAGATTTGGAAAAAGACAGTTCCTTTCCTCTATGATACCATCCAGACGTATGCCCAAGAAACCTCTACATTGACCGTGGAACCGCTGCCTAACTTCGAGGTGTCCAGTGATGGGAATGAGATAGAAGCCAAGTTCATCATCGGTACCTACGACAACAAGACTGATGCCCAGAATTACTTGAAACTGGCTTCTGTTAAATTACCATCTACTTTGTCCCCAAACGTGAAAACATCCATCCCAATCCAAACAGGTGCCTCACAATTTCCTAAATTCAGCATCAAACAACAATGGAAACACCCAGGCGAAGTGAACAAGGCCAGATACAACAAGTTCAACAACAAGATTGCCACGTTTGCAAAGAATGGTGATATCAAACTATGGGATTTCAACAATGAGGAGTCATTAAGTACGTTGAAGTTCCATGAAAAGGACGGGTTTGGTCTAGAATGGGGGATTGACAATGACAGACTGCTAACCGGTGGTGAAGACTCCAAGATTGCCCTATGGGATATCAGTAAATACACTGCTCACCCTGTCAGAGTGTTCAAAACTCATGATTCAATCATCAATGATTTCTCATGGAACCATCAAATCCCAACCCTGTTCGGTTCAGTTAGTGATGATAGATCCGTTCAATTGATAGATTCTAGAAACACTGCTGATGAGCCAATCATCAAAATCACAGATGCTCATAAGGACGTTATCAACGCCATTGAATTCCACCCAACTTTGAGCGCGTTTGTCACTGGGTCTGCTGATAACTTGATAAACATCTGGGATTTGAGATACACAGAGGCTCCACTGAGACAACTATACGGCCACAACAATGCCATCACACAATTGAAATTCAACCCAACCAGTCCTAACTTGCTTGCATCTTCTTCAAACGATAGAAGAATCCATATTTGGGATCTAGATAAGCTAGATGAGGAGTTTGACCCTGAAGAACTGATCAAGAACGATGCTGAAGATCCAACGTTGACCTTTGTGCACGGTGGTCACACTGCTAAGATCACAGAATTTAACTGGATCCCTGGTACGATAAACACTATTGTCAGTGCCGCTGAAGATGGTCTAGTTGAGATCTGGAAACCACATTTACCAATTGAAGAAGAGGAAGAAGAAGACGATGATGTTGAGGTCGAGGACGCTAAGGAAGAGGAGAAAGAAGGTAAAGAGAAAGAAGAGGAGGAAAAGAAGGATTAATATTGACCATCGACGATGTGTTTTTATGTATTATTATGTTTTGTTGAAATTACAGGTTATTTGAAATGAGGATACTCAAGTGTAGAATGCAATGTTCATTTGTTTTTTCTTTTCATTATGCTTCGAAGTAATCAATCTTCATGGTCTTGATCAACTTGTCCTTTTTCTGTTTCAAAAAGTCTATCTCCACATCGATCTTGTCAATATTCATATCTATCTCATCATTAATCATGGATTGCCAACCGTTATGCTTGAAACACTTTCTCTTTTCCAACAAACAGACCTTGACATCAATAGGCAGTTCCTCAGTTTCCTGTAGTTCTTTAAACTTCGTTACCAAAGCGGCAGTATCATTGGTTATTAGGTCTTTTTCGTCAACGTGTGTCTCTTCGTTTCTGAATATGTAGTCATAACCACAAAGATCGACTTTCTTCACTTTGGCTTTCTTCTTGCTTGTTGTTTCGACTTCACCTGCAGACTCATTCGTTAGTTCTTCGTTAAGTTTCTTGATATTCTCTCTTGTCTTGATCAGGAGCCTCTTCTTGTTGATTTCTATGTCTCTCTTGGATTTGAGGGTCTTGATGGTTTGTTCAATCTTTTGGATGGTTGGGTCTTCGTTGAATTGGATCGGTGGTTCAGGTAAGCGACTACCCAAGGACTTGAATGAGGATAGATCTGTAGAGTGATTTAAAAGCTGGACTAGCTTGTCTTTGTCTAGCGCGTCAGCTTGGTCCTGTAATGGTAGTTTGTTGTAGACGACTGATTTCAAGTACTGAATACCATGTTCTTTAGAGCAGTATTTGGAGTCATTACCGGAGATTGGCTTATAACAGCTCTCAACACGACATTTCCTCTTCCATAGCGTCTTCCCTTTCCCCTCATGCTGACAATAAGGACAGAAGTAGTTAGCTGTAAGTGGTTCATATCTCTTGTCAATCTTCATACACTTGAAATGATACCATTCATCACAACCGTCACAGGCAACCATCAGCTCACCATTATCCACACCTCGGCAGATACAAAACACCTCTTCACTGTTCTCATTGTACTGGTTCGTGGCCTTAGGCGGAAGTTTCCCCAGTTTTGGGTCTATTATAGAGCCATCGTCTTGTGCTTTGGCTGAAGATGCCCTCTTTGGCTTGGGTGTTTGTTTTCTCTTCTTGGATCGTTCCTGTGGGGACTCCTCCACGGTGCTTTCGCCAGAAGCGTTCTTCTCTGTCTCAACGTCGGACTCGAGGCTCATCTTGCTACCCGTTGGCTTTGGATGTGTGGATTTTGTTATGTTTTAAGATCAGACTTTATAATCCACAGACGCGCTTTGAATTTTGCATTTCATTTTGCAGAACGAGTTCGCGGAAATTTTAAGCTCATCGCCCTTATAAATCCCAGAATCGCCATTGGCAGTTCCTCTAATTAGGCTGAAACCCTGCAAAGTATGAGCACAGAGTCAGAGCTTAGCGCGGTGGATCCAACTCCAATAGAGATAGAGGACACTCCCGAGGAAATCCCGTCTCAAAAGGAGGTCTTTGGCGTCAATTACAAGCGTTTATCGACACTGGCCTCTGTCATGTATAATGTCCAGAAGTACTCTTCCTACACTTTCTCCATCTTTGCCGGTCTTCATGGTGTCAATGTGCTGGTGGCTCCTGCTATTTCCACTTCAATCGCCGATGAGGTCTTGTCAATGTCCAGAGCTGTGTATCAGGCAGAAGGCCTAGAAAGCATACTAGTCTGGGGTTCATTATCAGTCCATGTCATTGCTGGTACCACACTAAGGATAATACGAAACCTACAGCACAAAATAAGGTACGGTGGGTCCAAGAGACATGACAATGCTCTAAAGAGGAAGAGAAAACAACTGGCGGTTGACCAGAATGCTATTGTGAAGGACTCATCTGGTGAAGTCAAGGTTAATGACGACAAGGAAGTTGGTCTAGCAGGTGGTGTCACAAACATGGTTGGCCTTGGTCCAAAGAAGAGCTATGTCTTTAGAAAATTCGGTCTATCGCCTCTACAGATGTCAGGGTACTTGTTGATCCCACTTGTGAGTTATCACGCTTTACAGACTAGAATTGTCCCACTGATAATTGAAGGTGATAGCAGTTATATCAACTTCGAATTCATCGCATATTTATTGAGCAACACAGGCTCCATTTGGAACCCTATTAAGAACTGGATCGTGTATCCTTTGCTGGTGGTGCTGAGTACATACCATACGATCTATGGTCTGCTGAAATGGAACAACGTCAAGAACATGAAGGTTAGAAAAGCTTGTGCCATGACCATCAATCTGCTAAGCTTGGTGGGGATTTGGAGTCTGTACACCGTCAGCAATATCGATTACATCAACTCTGTCCCTGAGTTTATCATCAAGAAGTTTGATAAGTACCTTGACTACTTCTACTACTTCAAGACCTAACAGAATTATTCTCAACTTGGGATACAGCTATTTATTAAGATCATATTTATTTGTCAATTCATCCCATTCAAGTACGTTCATATCATAAATCAATTCAAGTAGTATAATTAAAACCTAACGCCATTTCCCACCGTAACCATTATTCTTCTTCTCATCTCTATTACCACTCAGGGCAGCTTTGTTTCTCTGGAAGGCCAAGATCCCGTCAATCTTGCTCAACACCAGTTCCAACAACTCTTTACGTTGTTGTAATTCAATGTGTCTCTTGATCTTTGGATCCTCTTTAGCAAACTCTTCAACTTGTTCCTCGGTTAAGTTCAAGTTCAATCTGTTGTCTAATTCTCTTGGGAACTTGTAAAAGAAATCCGTCAGTAGTTCAACGTTCAAGAATAGCACTGCTGTCGTTGTTAATTTCTCATTGACAACGTTTAGGAAGACTTCAGGACATTTGAACTTGTTCTCTTTCACTTTACATGGATTAGACTTCAATGCTTTCAATCTCAGATTCAAAATGATGGAACGATCTTTCAAGAATAAAGCTTCACGACCTCTGTTTAGTAACACGTGTGAAAACCCGAGGGTTTCTTCATTGTTCTTACCACCTTCTTCCAAGTACTTCATCACTTGTCCCAATTTACGGCCACCAATTGAGGTCTTCAGTTGGTTGTAAGCATCATTCACTTGGTTCAATTCTTCTTTCAGCAGATGGATCGAATGTTCTCTTGAGATAGTCCACTCACGATCTTCAACGTCAATCTCATACTTGTATGGCTTAATGCAGTTTTCAACTTGATCAGCAGTGCTGAAATATCTTGAACTCAACACGTTTTGCGCGGCTTCTTTCACAGCTTCTTTCGCCAATGGATGATTCTTCAATTGTGTACGATCAGTGATGTTTTCAACCTCGGAGACAATAGCATTAGTGATCAATGAGGTGGATAATCTACCGACACCAAGCTTGGTCAATGATGATGTGGTTAGTTCTAGTTTCTTGGCCCAGTATGGATCTTCTTTTTTCAAATCACTTAATTCTTCCAAGTTTTGAATCAGTTGTTTGGAAGTGATGTCCTTTGGGTCCAGCTTATTCCAGTATCTTGAGGCTAGGAGGTCAAGAACTTGTTGGTCTAGTTCATTTCTTAGGATAGACTTCAATTCAGTTCTACCAAAGTGTTCATTCAATTCCTTCACGGCTAGCTTTAGGGCATCGACATTCTCAGCTAGATAAGTCTTTGGTGTTAGATGACGGTCGTTGAATTCGACCTTGAACTTATATGAAGTTTCATCCAATTCTTCTTGAACTAATTTAGCAGTTGGAGCTAAGGACATGGACATTGTTCTTTCCAAAACTTTGATCAATTTCTTCTTTAATGTTCTTGTGGACACATTGCAATTCTGGAACTCGGATTTGTTGGTCTTCAAGTATTGATATTCAAAGTTCTGTTGAGCAATGAAGGCATCGTGACCGACACTCTTTCTGAACAATGACTTGGAAGGAGCCTTAGTGATAACACCAACGTAACCCATTTTCAATGGATATTTCTTGTTCAACAAGATGCTTCTAGCGATTTCAGGTTCGACCAAATCTAGCTTCGTGATAACACCAATGGTTCTTTCACCTCTTGGATCAGCCAATTTACTAGCTCTCAAAGCTGCACTGTTTGCTAAATCCACATCGGCTGATGAAATGGCCAAAATGACATTTGGACTCTCCAAGTACTTGTCACATAGTTCACGGATCTTTTGCTTCAACACTGGAGGTTGGTCAGCGGCTTCGATCTGGATATAGCCTGGTAAATCAACCAATGAAAGATCTGGAATGGATGGGGATCTGATCGTTAGTTGGATAGGATCACTGGAAATAGCATCGGTTTCTGGAACGGCCATGTTCAGGTCAAACAAGATCTTTTGCACTTCTGAAAAGTCTGTCAAGTTGTACATCTTCAATGCTGGGAAATCAGCAGTCTCAGCAGCGGCACTTGGGGTATTAACCAATGTTAGTTCGATAGGTCTTCTAGTGACCATGTTGGAGCCCTTTGGAAGGAATTCATGGCCGACAATGGATTCCAAGACCGACGATTTACCAGAGGATTGTGAACCGATAACGACGATGGATGGCAGCTTCAAGTTATCTGAGGATCTGTCAATTTCTTGTAGTAGTGATCTGATTTCAATCATTTGTCTTGTTAAACTTAGCATTTGGTCATCAGTATCGTCATCTTCTGGCTCATCGTCGTCTTCTTGCTCGATCAGCTCTTCTTTGTCTTCTTCTTCGTCTTCCTGAGTGGAAGCGGCGACTGCAGCAGCAGTACCAACAGCAGTACCATTGTTGTTATTGTTCCCACCGCCGTTGTTGTTACCACCTTCAGACGACTCTGAGCCACCACTACCAAACTCCAGGCCGTTTAAGAACTGTGAGGTCTTGTCAAAGACGCCTTCGCCTATATCCTTCAGCTGCTGTAGCTTGTCACTGGTGTAGTTAGACGCCTCTTCAACCTTGTAGGCAATGTAACTCCCTGCAGCAGCCAGACCACCGCCCAAGTAGGCAGGGCCCTTCACCATCTTGCCACCGACTTTGGCAAAGGCGCCAAAGGAGAAGGATCTTGGTCTCAATTGCGTAGCTGGGTGCTTGTAGATCAGCTTGGAGCCCGTCATCATCAGCAATGGGGAGTTGGAGATGCCTCTTCTGTTGAGCATGGAGAAGCGCTGTTTGAGCACGAAAGGCGCAGTGCGCGGGTTTCGGCCACAGCCCGCCCTAGCCGCCGTGGAGACTCCCACCATGGGTCTGATCATAGTGCTTTGGAGGGAAATTGTGCCTTGCAAAGGGTGGATTCCATGTTGCAGTCGTAAGATTTGCCATATTTTTTTATTAGGCAGGGAATGGTGTACGGGTGTTTTGGCGATGGCGTTAAAACACACAGAGTTCGTGAGTACTGGTACAATATGGGCTCTACGAGGCTGCTGCGGCTTCTATGAACGATTAAAACATGTTTTTGTTTATGAACTAATGTACAAATGTGCAGGCTTTGTTTTTCGTTTTGCAGCCAAACACAACATCTCTTTTCCGTGGAGTATATTGATATTGATGAATTCAATAACTCGTAAAATCTCTTCTGTGACATCTTCCTTCCTCTCTTGATCTCTCTTCTCATACACTAATCTCTATAATACAATTTTGGGTGATTAGACCGCTTACTCGGCGATTTGTTCTTTCTTTTCTAATGGGTTGTAACGTAGGAACTTTTCAATCAAGTCGACGTGGGTCAAGATCATTCTTCTGCAGCAGTATCTCTTCAGTTTCAGCTTATCTAGAGCTTCACCTTCACTGATGTCTTCTTCCAAGTATGATAGGTAACTTTCCCATTTGTCACCAACAACCTTTTGTGTCAATGTTAGTAATCTGATCAGAAGTAGATGATGGCATTGACTCTGCTGATTCCAGGCCTAGAAACCACAAAAAGTCCCCGAAAAAGAGCAGAAAACGAAGCCATACTAATCTGGTGCACATACTTTACCACAGGAGAAACAACGAACTGGAACAATCATGTTGTTTTTGATCTGTCACTGTTGACACTCTATCACTGTGTTAGCACGTTAAATTCTGAAAATTTTAATTCTTTTCTTTGGCGATGCAGGGTAACCCGCTAAAATATTCGCGAATTCCCAATCGGGACAAAAAATTTTTATGCTATAGAAAAAATTTAAATGCGATGAGCTTCACTTGATTGTGCCTGTGTTTGTACGTTTCCCAGCCAAATCGAACAATGTCCGAGGAATACAAACTGTCAGTGGTTGCTGGTGGTAAACCTCTCCCAACGGGCTCGCTTTTCGCGCAAGATGGCCGTCATTTCATTGTCCCATTCAACAATCAGCTGAGAGTTTACTTTATCACTACTAGACAGTGCATCAGATCTTTGAAGTTCAATGATGTCAACAATATCAACTTTGACAAGCTGGTCGAGCTGAAGCACGACACGGAAAACAGCAATCTGATTTGGGCTTTCTTAGACGATGGTGAAGTCCTGATAATAAACTGGAAAGATAAGTTGACCAACCCAGTCTTGAAGAAATTCTCATTATCATTACCTCACAAGGACGATTCACTGCTGAAAGTGGTCAGCTTCAACAAAGATCAATTCACTGCCATCACTGGTAAGAAATCCAACAGACCGCATACCAGATCAATCATCCAATACACCATTCAAGAAAATGAAGAGATCAAATCAGACACAATCACATCAGTTAAGAACGTCATCTTATTCTCCATTTCTAAAGACTTGAACAAAATTGCATTCCTGAGTAAGAACAAAGACGGGAAGTCATTCACTGCTGTTGACTTATCCAACTCATCCAACAAAATCACCATTCCATTTGCATACAAGGCTTTCATCACTTCATTAGCCGTCTCAAACGATTCCACCATCGCTGCTGGTACTTCCAACGGTGTCATTCATTTGATCTACCAAGACTCTTCCCGTGTTTTAAAATGGCATATCGATCAAGTCAAATCACTAGCATTCTCACAAGATAACAACTATTTACTATCCGGTGGTTTAGAAAGAGTCCTTGTCTTTTGGCAACTAGCCACTGAGAAACAACAATTCTTGCCTAGACTAAACGGTGAAATTGATCAAATTGACAGCACAAACGATGAACATTACACATTGACTTTGAAACTAGATAATCAGGACAATTTTGAAATCTTGGTTTTATCAGCTGTGGACTTACAATCAAGACTATCAGTCACTGGTCCAAGACAAAACTTCAACTCAGATCTATCGAATATCAAGAAACTACAGAAATCTTTTCAAAAGAACTCAGATGCCGATGTCACTAAAGTCAAATACGATTTCACCAGTATCTTTAGAGTTCATCCAATCACTAAACAACTATATTTCATCAACGGCTCAAACTTACAAGTGTTTGATTTCTTCAAGAATGAGCAGAGTTTTGTCCAAAAGATCACAGATACATTACAGACTGGTAAGGTGAGATCAGAAACCAAATTACTAGATCCAGTTGTCAACAACTTTGCCTTCACTGCCGATGGTAAATGGTTAGCCACCGTTGAAGAACATCACCACGGTGAGATTGATAACCTATTGTCCAAGAACGATTTGACCTATGTCTTGAAAATATGGAGATCTGTTGAGCTACAAACGAAACAACCTACATCCAATGCCAACCCAGCCGTTGTCCAAACCTCATGGGAACTAATAACCAAAATCATCAACCCACATGGCCTTCATATACCTATTTTATCCATCATTGCCGCCCCAACTTCATTCCACAAAGGTGTTGCCTTCCTAACAGCTGATAACAACGGTGGTGTCAGACTCTGGAGATTGAATGGTAATGACGAGAAACATCTATCTTGGTCGCTAAGAAAGCTGAAACCATCCACTGGTATCTTTTCCAACTCTATAAGTCTGACTTGGTCTGAAGATTCCAGTTTGATCTTCCTAGGGTTTGATAGCAACATTATCCCAATTGATACCAACACATTTGAAGAGATTGAAACGGAAGAAACTTCAGTGCTAGCGAACATCACAGGTTCAAGAATAAAGTACCTTGACATTGTTGATAACAATTTGATAGTATTCTCCAAGACGGTGCTGAAATCCATCAACTTGCTAACGATGGAAGAAAACGATTTGATCTTGAAAGTGAATCCTCCAAAGAAAGGTGAAAATTTGATCTCCATTAACCACAACAAGAATTTGATCGCTGTTGCCTCCAATTACTACAACCAAGAACTAAAGAAACTACAGTCCAAGATCTTTGTGTTCACCCCATACTTCAAGATTCCAGTCTACTCAGCCGACCATAACGAATACATCTCCTCCATCAACTGGAACTTGGATAACGACTTCATCTTCATTGACATCACTTCCAGAATTGGTATTGTCACCGGCTCCAAGATTGATGATGACTCAGAAGTTACCACTGTGGATTACGCCCAGGAAATGAGTATCTTATTACAAAACGCTCAATCCTCAAGTGAGATCTACAAACAGACAAACGAAATTGACAACACGGACGAAATTTCCGGCTACAACAAGGGTCTGGATGTTAACTCCTTCAGCAGTCTGTTTGAAAACATTGATAGCATCAAGCTGGAGACCATGTTTGAACGTGTTATGCAAGTCATTAATTAATCAAGGCACGTTACATAGGTGGGTGTCATGCTAGGAGGTCAATATAAAATAAACTCGCATTTACTTTCGCGATCGGGCGTAGTCGTACGAATAGATATAGCTTGCTGCCGCCAGGACGTGCTGATAATATTGTAATATTCCCGTTACACGCTGTTTGACTCACCATGGGTATATTGGTCATGCATTCAATAATTTACTCCGATTTGGTATATTTTCCCGTCCCGGTTTCAACCGATAGCCTATTTCCCACCCAGTGACCACAAAAACCCCAAGTAGGCACCCCAAGATATAAAAGGGTCGCTTTACCATCTTTCAGGGGCAGATTTTGCTTTTGCCAGACCGAATAAAATACACTCAGCCCAGCTTCGCCGCTCTGAGATTTTTCGGCACCTCCAAAAAAATCACCGTACAAAATCAACAAATTATACCCGTTGACACCTTCCATTCGGTAAATCGCCACTGGAACCAAAAATGCCCTCTCCCGTGATCAAGTCCCTTCTGGACACGGATCTCTACAAGATCTCCATGCACGCTGCTGTGCACAAGAACTTCTCCGATGCCAATGTCGTTTACAACTTCACCAACAGAACTCCTGATAAGAAACTGAACCACGAGGCACTGGTCTGGCTAAAGAACCAAATCGCCCTTCTTGGTGACCTAAGGTTCACAGAGGAGGAGATTGAGTACCTAAAGAAAGAGGTTAGCTACCTCCCACAAGCCTATCTGGACTATTTGAAAGATTTCAAGCTCAATCCAAACGAACAAGTCAAAGTCACAATTGATGAAGAAGGAAAACTAGATTTGAAAGTTTATGGCTTATGGCAAGACACCATTCTTTATGAAATCCCACTACTTGCTCTAGTCTCAGAAGCTTACTTCAAGTTCGTTGACAAAGACTGGAATCTAGATGGTCAAATCGAAAATGCTCAAACCAAGGCTAAGGGCCTAATAGATGCTAAAGTCCCATTCTCAGAATTCGGTACAAGAAGAAGAAGATCATTTGAAGTGCAAGAGATTATAATACAAGCCATGGTGGACTATGTCAAGACTCTAAATGACGAAGCTGACAAGAAATTCTTCACGGGTACTTCCAATGTCCTATTAGCCAAAGAACACAACTTGAGACCAATTGGTACCATTGCCCACGAATGGTTCATGGGTATCGCTGCTATCACCCAAGATTACAAGAATGCTAACCACCAAGCCATTGACTACTGGGTCAACACTTTTGGCCCTGAACATGCCGGTTTAGCCCTTACTGATACCTTTGGTACCGATGATTTCCTAAAGGTTTTCGTGAAGCCATACACCGATTATTACACCGGTGTCAGACAAGATTCTGGTGATCCTTTGTTATATGCTGAGAAGATTGCCAAACATTATGAAAGCCTGGGCTACGAAAAGTTCAGTAAGGTTATCTGTTTCTCAGACTCATTAGATGTTGCTAAGTCCATTCAATATAAGAAGAAAGCCGATGAAGTTGGTCTGAAATCCGTCTTTGGTATTGGTACCAACTTGACCAACGACTTCAAGACTTTGTCCACTGCTGCGAAATCTGAACCATTGAACATCGTTATTAAGTTATTCGAAGCCAATGGTAACCCAGCTGTTAAGATTAGTGACAACTTGGGTAAAAACACAGGTGACGCTGCTACCGTGGTGAAAGTGAAAGAAGTGTTGGGCTACAACGAGAGAAAGTGGGAAGGTGATCAAGAAGAACACAGATGGAAATGAATAACACCTATATAATTGTTACAATATCGATTTTATGCCAGTGTTTTGTACCCGTAGTTTATTATATGGTGTCCGGATGTTTCTTTGTCGCAAAAAAATTATAGCGATGACGAAATGTAAAGGCAGAGAAGGCACTAAAAGGCTCTTTAAGTAGAAGATTCGTGGCACGATGAGTCTCGATTTGCTGTCATTGACCAATGTGCTCGAGCAGGCCAACGGCTCAGAGAGAGGCCAGGAGCAGAAACTCGCGGAGAATAAGCTGAAAGAATGGGAAACACAGCCAGGCTACCATTATTTGCTACAGGTATGTATGGCATGATCTTACAATTGTGCAATGGATCCTAACATTATTCTAGACTGTTTACAATGATCTCTCACTTCCACTTCAGACAAGATGGCTTGCTGTTATCAATTTCAAGAACGGTATTGACAAGTATTGGAGATCCTCAAGAAAGAAGTAAGTAACTTGGAACCCTTATATATCAACACCTCATCTACTAACAGCTACACAGCGCTCTGACACCAGAAGAGAAGACAAATATCAAGGCTAGACTCTTTGAGCTGATAGATGAACCAAACAAGCAACTTTCAATTCAGAACGCCCACGCTATTTCTAGAATCTGTCGCTTTGACTTCCCACAAGAGTGGCCGAATCTATTTGATCAACTAGAAGTCCTTCTACAAGACTCTATTAAAGAAGAGAACAACGTGAAAATCCACAATTTGCTTCTGATATTGAACCAGATCCTTAAATATCTATCAATGGCTAAGATTGGCAGAACTAGACCAGCATTACAAAGTAAAATCCCAATCATCACACCTTTATTGATCAAGATTTATACAACTTTCTTCAATGAATGGGTCGAATCACTAGATTTTGCTGGAGCTGAAGTTGGTTACATTGCTTTGAAATGTTTAAAGAGAATAGTCATCGACGTTCTGGATAGTCCTCATCAAACATCAGAGATTGTCGAATTTTTGTCAGTGTCTATCAAACATTTCCAAGCTCTAGTCCAGAATTATGATAAATATGCACCATCTGAAGTTCTAGAGAAGTATATCAAGAGATATGCTAAGATTTATCACTTGTTATCAAAGACCAATCCTACCAATTTGATCCTTCTTCCAAGCTCCAAAGAAATTCTATTCACTCTATTGAATATCCTACAAGACAAGGCCTCCAGTATCTACAACAATGATGATTCAGACGATTTATGGGAGTTCATAGCGATTAAAACGTTGCTGATATTCAAATCATTGATCAACTTCTTGTTCAAGAAAGGTGCTGTTCTGACGTTGAAGTCTAAGTCTAGTAAAGTTGAAGTTGAAAATGCCATTAAATTGTTAACAACAGAGTTCTTTTCCGAAGACCTGATCAAGTCCTTGACAGATCTTCTGATCAATTACTACATCAAGCTAAGGCCTGTGGATCTAGAATCATGGGTTAATGAGCCAGAAGAATGGGCGAATGACGAAGTGAACCAGAACTACGAATACCAAATCAGACAATGTGCAGAGAATTTCTTCCAAGACCTGATCAACAACTTCAAAGATTTATTGGTTCCATACATTCTTAACAAAGTTCAAAACGAATTTGCCAACTACAACGAAGCTTGTACCCAGAATATCCTAATCAAGGACTCAATTTTTTCCATTTTCCAATTGAGTGCTAATTCCATCTATGAGATCATCGATTTCAACAACTTGTTCGAGACAGTGTTCCTCCCTGAGGCTTTAAAGAATGATTTGGTTGAAAACAAACTGATAAAGAGACGTGTTTGCTTATTGATCAATGAATGGATCAGTCTGAACGTCATCACAAGTCAAAACATCCAAAAGATCTACTCTTTACTGCTGAATTTGTTAGACCCATCCAACCCTATCAATGATAGAGTTGTCAATTTGACTGCCATACAAGCATTAAAATCCATCATTAACGAGTGGGAGTTCAAAAAGGAAGAGTTCAAGCCATACATCAAAGAGTTCACTGGTCATTTGTTGAGATTGGTCAACTCAATGGAATTGACAGAATCCAAACTTTTTCTATTGAACACCATCGCTGATCTGATCAGTAAGACCAACCCATTGATTTCCGTCGATGAGCTGGACCAATTATTGACCGTTGTTCCTAAGTTCTGGGACGAATCCAACAACTCCAATGAGATGATTTTGAAGAACAGTCTGTTAAGAATTTTGAAGAATTTGATCATCTCATTGAACGAAAATTCTGCCTCAACTTGGAGTATTGCATTACCTTTAGTTAGAGTCTGTTGCTCACCTCTATCCGAATACCACTCTTTGTTATCTGAAGACGGGTATGAACTATGGCTTGCCATCTTACAGTTCTTCCCTATCAACCAATCCATTGATTTCAACCATTCTTTAATCCAAGACATCAACGATTTCTACGTCGACGCATTGTTGAACCAGACTGAGATATTGCCAATGATCCTTGAGATCTTCAGAAGCTATGTGATTCTGATACCAGACTTAGTGGTTAATGATAGTACGAGGGAGTTTATTGTTGGTGTTTTCAAGATCTTGGCTGACTATTTGCCAAAGATGAGAGATGATATACTGGATGTTACTTTATCCATCTTGGAGATAATCACATTACAGAGTTACAACGATGAAGCCAACTATTCAAAACTTCTATCGTCTTTGGTTGAGTCTCATTTACTCCAAAGAATCATTGAGAACATCATTGATGACTCTCAATCACCATTGACGGTTGCTAAGTTGTTGTTGATTGTTGCCCGTTTGTCATACTACGAACCATCAAACATCTTGAAAGTCTTTGAGTTCATGTATCCTAACGAATCTGAAAGATCAATTGTCATTACTAAGTTTATCAATGTTTGGTACGCTAGAATGGAGTACAATGTCGGTAACCCAAGAAACAGAAAAATCCACGTTTTTGGTCTTACATCACTGCTGAAAACTGGTCAAGAGGCATTCTTCAATGATTTCGGTATCTTGATCACATTGTGGATTAGTGCTATGGAAGAGATCAATGAAACTGGTGAAGGTGATTGTGAAAAGTACCATTCGAATTACCTCTATGAATTCCATTACAACGATGATCTGTCATTGCAAGAGAATGGTGAGTATCATAGATTCCAACAATTGTTCAAATCAAAAGATCCAGTCCACACTACAAACTTGAAGAACTATATCCGTGAAACGCTCACCATTGTGAAGAACGGGATTGGTGAAGCTAATTACAATGCAATCATCTCCAAAGTCGACTCTAACCTAATCGAAAACTTTGAATACTTCTTGAACCAAGTCAACAATCCTACAAGCGCCTGAATAGTTTTCAATAATCATTGGAATTCATAATAAAATAAATAGCATCGCATATAATAAAGCCGACAAACGATGTAGTATAACTGATCAATAGATCACTGATGTAATCTATTATGACTTTCGACTTGGGTAAAACAAACAAAACAGAGCAAACGAATTGAATTAACTGAATCAAAAAACGTAAAATGGGTATCAAAATGAATATCGTAAAGTGTAGTGTGTAAAAAATGATGCTGATTGGTACTTTTGTGAGCGCTTGAACAAACGAAAGGACGATGCTAAAATGTGAGTTGCAAAAAAAATGGAGGACTGGGAATCATGAAACAGTCAATTGTGAGAAGTATTGTAGAACAGCTTCATAACATAGGATGAATTGACTCAAGCTTTGAACCATGGAGATTCTCTGCTTACGCAGTTGTTGAACAGTGAAATACACCAAATCTTCTTCGGTTTTCCAAATGTCTAAAGTCTTGAAAGGTTGGTCTTGTCTCTTTTCCAACTTCTTCATGTAGGCTTCTAAGATCACATCAATGGCGATGAATGTACCTGTTCTACCACAACCAGCAGAACAGTGGACCAAGACTGGTGAATCTTCATGCTTGATGAAAGTGTTCTTGATGTCAATTAGTTTCAGCAGATTGTCGTATTTGACAACACCGTGATCTGGCCAGTCGGTGTAATGCAATTGATGAACAATTCTCTTATGACCCTTACGAGTCAATTCAATCTTTCTAACGGTCAAACCTGGGATGCCGCCATAATCTGGAATTTCTTCCAGTAGTTGGACAACTGATGAGTTTTCCCAATAGACATCAGACTTCTTCATACCGTGTTCACTCAGATTGGTTAATGAAACAATGACTTCGGTTTGGTTATGCCACACAACTTTCCAGAAATCATCAATGGTGGATGGCAATGGAGCCTGGGTAGCAATATAGTGGGATATTTCATTGAACTGAGGGACGTGAATGAAATTAGCATTGAAGTAATCATCATCGCAAGATCTCTTGGAACAACCGGAAACTGAAGAGTTTGGAGAACGTTTTGGTAAGACACCATCTGGAGTGACGGCCAAACTTTGAGGTGGGAAGTAAAAGTTCTGACCCTTGGATGGACTGGCAGCTGAACTCATTGGCGATAGGTTTAACTTCACTCTTGAATGCTCATAAGGCAAGATGTTTGGATATCTGTTCTTGAACCCATTTTCAGGACCAAATAAGTTGTACCCAGCTGGTGAGTTTGGTGAGTTGTTGGCACGATTAGAAACAGACATCTTTCTTTGAACAGAGGCACTAATTCTTTGGTTTTCACAATTCTCAATCTTGATAAAGTTGGAAACAATCTTTTGGATGCATAATTTGTCTGTGTATGATTGAACCCAGATAGGCAAGTCTTTGCAGTTCTGGAAAGGTGGAACATTGATATGAGCGTCTTTGACAATGTCTGGTGATAGGTATTGATTGCTCTTCATGGCCATTAAGAATTGTGAAGATGGATCAGCGGAAGGTAGTAAGAATTCAGAAAATGTAGTCTGATCTGGAGATTTAGAAGCCTTGAACTTCTTGGAATCAACATGTTGTGCTTCAGTCTCTTTGTCTTTGGTGAATAATTGGAAACCTTCATTCACGTAATAGATTTCAATCTTCTTGTTGATATCAACAGCTCTGTCTTTGAATTTCTTGACAATTTGGAATAGTTGCAATGAACAATGATCAGCTTCTGAGTTTGCATCGTAGAATACCAGTCTTAAAGGAACAAAGCTCTCTAGTTTGGCGTCCAATTCTTCCTGTTGTGATGCAATCATGGTCTTTGAGATGTTGGAGAAATTGAACGAGCTTCTCTTCAATAGAGTAGATGGGACACATATACTCAATGCATTCTTGACTCTTGAAGTATTGTATTGGTTGAAAGGTCTCAAATCTATCACGACATGTTCGTATTCATCATTCCCATTTTCCTGAGACGTCAATTGGTCATATTCCTCAATGGTCTTGATTGGCTTGATGTCTGGCGTTAGTTTGCAGTTGAGCTTATTGGATGAGCCCATTTGGTTAGGCAGGTTCTGGAATCTCTTCTTCTTGTCAATCTGAGGCGAGCTTAGCGTTATGGTCAGATCAGGAAGCGCAGGAAGCGGTTTCTGGGACGTGTTGATCTTGCTCAGATGAGCAGGCAGCTTGAGCGAAGGATCCAGCTTGATGTTCTTGACGGTGGAGCTGTTGATGCCCTGGTTGAAGAATGGGAAGGAGCCGGTGGCGCCAGAGTTTGATGGGGCTTGTGTCTGGTCATTTCTAGACGTTGGTGAAGCTGATTTGTTGAAGAACGAAGGCGAGCGGTTGGCGGGCTTGCTGGAGGCCATGTCGAAGTTGAAGTAGCCGACGCTGGAGTCCTTGGAGGAGGCCTGGCCCTGGCTGTTCGTTCTAGGAAAGTAGCTGGTAGGCGATGGTTCGGTGGACGCCATCTTGTGCTGAAACGGAGTGTGTTCTGGCTGAAAAAGCGGTTCCTGAGTGATTCGAGCGCTTAGGGTCTGTGTGTGTAGTTGTGAGGGCGCTAGTGGGCGGGAACACTCTGTTTTTAAAGGCGGTTTAGTGGGAGGCGATCTTTTGCTTTGTGGAGTTGGTGAAGTTTTATCAGCTCAGAGAAATTGGCTTCTCGTTTGTTTTTAATTGAGGCGGTTTTATAAACGAAGCCGATGATGTCAAGTTGACAACCGGCAAAGCCTGCAAAAATGACGTTCTAGAACCTGCGACAAACCCAAAAATAACATTACGTCATAGGAAACTTAAAATTTGGCTTTTTCGGGGCGTTCTCGATTGTGCTGACATAAGCAGCGGGGCCGGATTTGGTCATTTGCCAGCCAGATCCGGTCTCGTCGCAAATTCGGAAGTGGTCGTGTTTCCATGGTTACACAGATTCGGGTACAAAACAAAAACACAAATTTGAAAATTACAACCTCGAGAAAGTACGTTCCAAGACACCATTTCGAGGCAGAGCCAGCCTTACAACACCATACAGAGCCCACTCCATCCCAACCTCCCTCTTGTACTACCAATATACCACCACCGGCCCACCACACACCCAGGCACACCCAGAACACACTTTCTGACGGTACACGACCCTTCATCATGACATCAGAACGAGATGCATATCATTACGACAATGACCTATCCGTGCTCACGAAGTTGAGAAGGGAAATCAGGACTTCCAGACACCGTTTGGCCAATGAGCTCCAGGACGTCACCAACACCATCCACTCCTTGAAGGACAACACAAACACCATTTCACCTGTCAAAAACCCATCCCCATTGAGAAAGAGTTACATTCCTTCAAGATCCAGCTCTTCAAGTCGAGAAACCAAGCCAAGTCCACCCTACAACAAGAGATATGACATTGATAACCAACTCCTAGGAAGAGCCAACACCAGATATCTAAACACAGACGATTATGAGAGGGACTCATACCTCAATGACAAGAAAAGAGAAAGATTTCTAAACACACTAAAGTCACCTACTATTCACAGATCTCAATCAGAGGATGCCAGTGTAAGATTTGACAAAGAGAAATATCAGGGCTTGGGCTTCAGACCAAAGGGTATCCCTGACCTCCGTCCAGAGACAAAGAAGTATGATTTCACACCTGGCTCAAAACCATCTAAAGGGGACCTAAGCCCGATCAGAAGACCGCAAACCTTTGAACTTGATCTAACGTCACCGATCACGAGGTTGAAGTTGGATAAGAAAAGGAAAGAGGAGATTGACGAGCTGCTAGATGATCGAATCCTCGAAGATAAGAACGATGATTTCTCAGCCCTAGTGAACAAGTACAAACTGACATCAAGCCACAAGCCAATAAAGATATATGAGGACAGAGATGATAAAGATGCTCATTTACTGAAAGAACTAAGATCAGTCAAATCCAATGCTGACCGTCTGTCACTATCACCCTTCAATGAGAAAACCACCAATGAAAAGCTGGAGAAACAGAATGATCGTCTGTTGAGAGAACTAAGGTCATATAGGTCCCAAGTTAACACAGTTCCAGCTTCTCCAACCCGATACAAACCTTCGCCAGAATTGGTCTCCCAAAACAAGACTTTGTTGGCACAAGTTGAAGATTTGAAACTATACGTCGAATTCTTGGAGGCACAGTTTGACAAGCTTTACAAGAAGTCACAGAATTACAAACTTGAGAAACATGAACTGCACAAGAAAAATCAAGAGTTACTCTTTATCAACAGTTATTATAAGAGTTTGATATCCAAGACTGAAGAACTGAAGCTGAATGGAGCAACTGAAGAAACAGAAGACTCAACAACTCAATTTCTTTTGAATTGGGGAACCAAACGACAAAGTCCAACTTTCAAGAAACTATCCTCAGTCAAAAAATTTAAGGCTTTATCGTATATGGTGATTGCCAGTGTTAGGATACGGAAGAGGGCAGGACTAAGCATGGACGAATTGAATCTTTATTGACTGTATGATTGTATGAAAGTTATTTATGAAGAATTAGTTGTAGCTAAAGTAAACGATAAACAGCCTAATAAAACTTCAGCTGGAATTCAAAGACACCACCAGAACCTAGGGAAACAGGAGCTTGTGTTCTACCTTTAGGGAATACATCAGCTGTCCAAGTATCTTGGCCATCAAAACCCAAAGTCTTTGTACCTTCATCGAAAGTGAAGTTACCAGCACCGACATTTGGACCACAACTCAATGTCTTATACTCATCAACGTTACAGTACCCGCCTGAACTCTTCAACGTATAACTGGTCTCATCGTCATTTTGGATCAAGGTATAAGTGGCACAGCTACCTGAGACGTACCATTTCCCATTTCTGATCAAACAACCAGGTTGACCAGTTAGTTTCACAAACCCTCTACTGGAGTCACCACCACCATTTCCTGGTTTCCCTGGGTTTGGCACAGGCAGTGGGTTACCTGGGGCAGGTTTCTTCTTTGGTGGGAACTTGATACCCGATTTTGGACATCTCATGGAGTTCAACGTGTTGATCTGTTGGAATTCACCATTGACAACAGAACCTTTCAAGTGATAGAAGTACCAGACTTCTTGGATAGCACCACTGTAGTCACATTTCACATATGGTTCATAACCACCAAAGTTCTTCCTTAGTGCAGCTAGGATCTCTTCTTGGGTATATGTAGCGGTGTCACTTGGAACGATACCTGCTTCGGTCAAGAACTTGTAAGTTGGTAATTTAGAGTGTAAGTCAACAGCAGCCTTGAAGAAATCGTAGACGTAGACTTGGTGCTTATGATCCTTCTCATAACAAGAGGGTTTCAAAGTGGTGTAGCAGGTACCATGTTTGTTATACTCGTGGGCCCATAGGTATTCATCACGACCTTTGTAATCTTTCCAAACACGCTTCATCTCAGTGTATAGGTCCTCATCGAAGCTCTTCACAATGGTCTCTGGATCATGGATCTCCAGTCTCTTATCACAGAATTGGTCAAAGGAGCCATCACAGTTATCTGGCCATAACCCATGTAGAGTGAATTCATCATCTGGACCAATCCCTGGGTTGTAGTCCCAGAACTGAGTCAGTAAAATAGCACCGCCTGGATACTCGAAGCAGCACAAGTCACCGACAAAAGTGTTATTGGAACAACTCAATGGGATATCGACTGGGCAGGAAACTGAACCGTCATTGCCAATGGTGGCGCGGTGATTGGAAGTGGTAACTGCATCACCCTGGAAGACACCAAGAGTGGAGAGACCAGCAGCTAAGTAGGTCAGAGCGTTGCTGAATGCGTTGGCACCTTCGGTGAAGGATGAGTAGCCAATTATCATAGTCTGAGTTTCGTCTGGTCGTTGTTTTTGTTGTTTGAATCTGTGACGCGTTTGGGGAGTTGATAAGATTCTGATAATTTTGACAGATTTTGGCTTATCGGGGCGTGGGGACTAGTCTCGGGGTGACCTGGAAATTTGAAGACTAGTCCGAACACATGGGGGACTAGGGTCTAGAGAAAAGAGACTACGTTATTCTCATAAAGCTCTACATGATAGTGACTATTTGTAAGTGCTTATTTTATTCTGAGGTCAAGATGCTTTTAACTCTTAACACCCAAGTTAAAAACAATGGCACCTGTACCACCTGCACTGATTTGTGAGTCTGAAGAGCCTGAAGGAGCTGAAGCTGCTGAGAATTTTGGACTACCATTGGCAGTGATCAAACCTGAGTCGTAATTGAACTCGAATGGAACAGCAATGTCAGAACCACACTTCAAGACACTCCCTTGGAAACCACAGTTACCAGAACTTGATTTCAGATAGTAAGAACCTGTGCTCAATTGGGTGAAGGTGAAACTGTCACAAGAACCTGTGGTCCATTCACCACTGGAGGTTAGACAACCGTCTTGACCGCCTGATAGGGCAACAGCACCCGTGACAGTTGAGACGGTGCTCGGTTGAGTACCAGGTGGAACTGGAGCTGGGGTGTTGTTTGGATCTTTTGGAGGGAATTTGATACCAGTAGCTGGACATTTGGTCTTTGTTAAAGTATCCATCTTGACAAAGTCATCTTGTCTAATGGAACCACGAACATGGTGAAAATACCAGATTTCAGAAATGGAGTTGTTCTTATCACAGCCAACATATGGTAAGTAACCATAATGTTTGGTCAATGCATCTTGAATCTCTTGCAAAGTGTAGGTAACATTGGCACTTGGAACGATACCTTCAGCACCTAACCATTCGAAAGTAGTGTATTGTTTGTGTAAGTTGACAGTGGTCTTGTAGTAATCATAAACATCTTCACGATCATTTGGATCAACAGTGTCATGGCCGTAACATTCCGGTTTCAAAGTGGAGTAACAAGTACCGTGTTTGTTATACTCATGGTACCACAAACTTTCATCGTTCCCTGATTCGTCCTTCCAGATCTTGGTCATTTCCTCGTACAAGTCTTCATCGAATTGTTTCACAATTTCACCTGGGTTGGTGATTTCCATGGATGGATCACAGTATTGACCATAGGAACCATCACAATTGTCTGGCCATAAACCATGAATAGTGAATTCATCAACTGGACCAGTAGTTGGGTTGTAGTCCCAGAATTGGGTCAGTAGAACAACACCACCTGGTGATTCAAAGCAACACAGATCTTCAACGACAGTTGTGTTTGAACAAGATAACAAACCTTCAGCAGGACATGAAGCGAACAGATCAGTTGGTGAAGTGGAAGCTGATGATGATGAAGCCGAGGAAGTTTGAGAGGCTGTAGAAGTGCCTGTAGCGGTACCGGTGACAGTAGTCAACTGGCTAACTGGGTAAATTCTCGAAGTGACATAACATTGACCTTGTTTTTCCCAACCTGGATAACTATCTCTCTTGTTCAATTCGTACCCATTGACAGAAGCGATAGCTGCTGCTAGTGCCACTAAAGTTTTAGCACTGAAAACCATTCTTATTGTTTCACTGAGTTCTCGACGATCATTCAATTGATTGAAAGAACACGGGGGACCCTTTGTTTTTATACTGTTCATGTGTTCGCTGTAACGGTGCTGCTGCTTATCATTCTTTATCAACGTGCTCGATGCATTTTAACTTGCCGTGCATGGAGCCTAAAAGGCTGGCCTTGGTACGCGCCTAAGGGAGAATATAGGCAGGTCAAAGTGGCCTTGTGGGAGACAGCCTACTGTAGGTATTCCAAGGGCCCCAAAGGCTATTGACTTGTACCTCATGAGCCTTATTGTTTCGAGTTTGTTCTTTGTCTTTGAGCCTCGAGCTCGAGCAGCCCCGAGAAAACTTGTTGCTGCAGCTAAACGAAGATCATCGGTGGAACTAAAACGAACGTTGAGAGACCCCGTTTGGGGTTACAGCTGTAGTCAAGGGTCAAAGGGTAGAAACGTGTTCTGCATATCAAAGAGACGCCAACCGTTGTGGCTCGCTAGAGGGAGTTCAATGTGCATATAAGAGAAGAAACGTGGGATTTACGGAATTCCGAAATAACGATTCAACGGTCAAGCTAGACCCCTCGTTCCTCCCTCATCTTGAGGCCGTTGCCCTAGCCATGCTTCCTTAATTTCACATCAGGTGAAGAAGCTACATTCAATAAGGCAGTCATACATCATATCTCGTTATCTCTAAGTTCTATATACAGGATAACTTTTACCCTGAGCAGCTATCACAGTTACCAGGGTCTTGAATATTACAGGTCAATGGTGTGGTTGAATGGATGTCATAACCATTCTCAACGCCGTTGTTGACTAAAGTCGTTTGTGTGTCTTTGTCACTTGAATCTCTATCACTGTTGATGTCATCTATGTCAAAAATCAACGAACTCAATTGTCTCTTCTTTGCCAATGGACTTTGCAATGGTGGGGTATATGTTCTCTTCTTCAATGGGCTCGGATCTAAATTGTTCATGATTCTTCTCTCAACAGGGGTAACAGATCTATCAATGGTGAATTTGATAGCAGAGGCAGCAGCTTGGGTACGCAGGTAGTACATCCCAGTTTTCAAACCTTTGTTCCAGCCATAGAAATGCATGCTTGTCAACTTACCCATTGTTGGGTTCTTCAAATGAATGTTCATGCTTTGTGATTGATCAATAAATGGAGCACGGTCAGCTGCCATGTCGATGACCTTCTTCTGTGAAATCTCCCACACGGTCTTGTATAGTTCCTTGATCTCTTCTGGAATTGATTCAATTTCTTGGATGGAGCCATCATTGTCTATGATTTGGTTCTTCATGTCTTCATCCCAAAGATCAAGTTGCATCAGATCCTGGATTAGATACTTGTTGACCAACTGGAACTCACCGGAGAGGACTCTTCTTGAATAAACATTTGAAGTCAAAGGTTCAAAAGATTCGGTGAACCCCAAGATTTGGGAAGTTGAAGCAGTAGGCATTGGGGCCACCAATAGTGAGTTTCTCAAACCATGTTCTTCAATCTTAGCTTTCAAAGAACCCCAATCATACATCTTTGTAGGGTTGTGCTTCCATAGATCAAATTGGAGTTCCCCCTTAGAAGCTGGTGATCCGTTGTAAGTCTCATAAGGACCATGAATAACAGCCAGTTCAACCGAAGCTTCAAGAGCAGCATGATAGATGGTTTCAAAGATGTAGGTGTTCAATTCTTTAGCTTCTTTGCTTTCATAAGGCATACGTAGTTCCATGAATGTATCAGCTAACCCTTGGACACCAATGGCAATAGGTCTGTGCTTTTTGTTACCATATTCAGCTTCAGGAACTGGGTAGTCACTGACATCAATGACCTTGTTCAGGTTTCTGGTAAGAACTTTCACCACTTTGTGTAATTCTTTGAAATCATACCAGATGGTCTTGTCATTGGATCTGACGAATGTAGGCAAGGCAATTGATGCCAAGTTACATACGGCAACTTCGTCTTGAGAACTGTACTGAACAACTTCACAGCATAAGTTCGAAGATTTGATAACACCCAAGTTCTTCTGGTTTGACTTTTGATTACAAGCATCTTTGTAAAGCATAAAGGGACCACCAGTTTCAGTTTGTGCCTCCAAGATCGCATACCATAGTTTCTGAGCTTTGACGGTTTTCATAGCAATACCTTCATCAACATACTTGTTATAGAGCTTCTCAAACTCTTCACCATAACATTCATTCAAACCTTTAGCTTCATCAGGAGAGAACAGGGCCCAATCTTCATCGGCTTTGACTTTCTTCATGAAAAGATCTGGGATCCACAGAGCCATGAACAGGTCTCTAGCTCTCAATTCTTCTTTACCATGATTCTTTCTCAAGTTCAAGAATTCAAAAACATCCGAGTGCCATGGTTCTAAGTAGATAGCGAAAGCCCCTGGTCTTTTGTTCCCACCTTGATCAACGTACCTTGCTGTATTGTTGAAGACTCTTAACATAGGAACAATACCATTTGAGATACCATTAGAGCCAGCAATGTATGACCCAGCGGAACGAATATTGGAAACATGGAGACCAATACCACCAGCAGCCTTGGAGATAAGAGCACATTGGTGTAATGTCTTGTAAATACCATCAATTGAATCATCACTCATACCCAACAAGAAACATGAAGATAGATAAGCATTGTTGGTGCCTGCATTGAACAAAGTTGGTGAAGCATGGATGAAATAACGTTGGCTCATTAGGTCATAGGTCTCAATAGCTGCATCAATGTCATCCCAATGGATACCAAGACTAACTCTCATGAACATGAACTGTGGAGTTTCAGCAATGGTAGTTTTCAACTTTAGCAAGTACGATTTCTCCAAGGTTTTCAATCCGAAATAAGTGAATTCATAATCTCTCTCGGGAACAATAGCTGCATTTAGTCTATCTTTATTCTCTATTATCAGCCTTAGCAACCTCTGGTGAATCAAAGGAGAATGTTTCTTTGCCTTCTCATTGTGGAAGTCGTATAACTGCTGCATGGCGTCTGAGAAGTTTGAGTGTATCTGACTCCATAAGTAGCGAACTCTAACCCTGGCAGCAAGCAATGAATGGTCAGGGTGAATGGTTGTCAGTGATGCAATTGTCTCAGATACCAGATCGACTAAGTCTTCAATGGTGATTTCGTCGGGAAGACTCGCTAGGATCTTTTCTGTGATCTTCTCTAGACTGATGTGATTTGTGTCAAGTCCCTTTGATATCGACAGCAGGCTTCTCTGGAGTCTATCAGGGTCAAAATCCTCTACTTCACCAGGTGAGCGCACCACCGTAGTTTGTGACATGATGACTGAACCCTCCTGTTTCTCTGTTCGCAGACTTCCTTGATTCTTGGGGACCTTCAAAGATTTATATCTCTATGGCTTGAAGATGAAACCAGTCTGAAACCAACGCCAAAGTTGCAGTGGAAGAACGTGTATACGGCTTCTAGTCGGGAGTTCTGGACGGAGGAACAATTGTTCTCTAGCAATGAATGTTAATGAGGCAATGAACAAAGTGCTGACATATCCAAATACAGTTGTTTACGCCTCTACACAAATTAATTTTGCGATGGCGTAAAAATCCAGTCGGTCGGGGCACTTACCTGCATGTAATTTAACCAATTCGGCAATTTCCGTTTTGGAAGGTTTTACGTTACCAGGGTGATATGATAGGAACAACTCTACTCGAATCTCTACTCGAATGTTTGCTAGAAAATCGTGTATTCATTAGTAGATCAGTGGCCTATCTGGAAGGAGAGTGCGCACTTGAGTATGCTAGGATCCATTTAAGGCTGTTTTTGTGTTAGTAAGTTTCTCTGAATGTCGATTTTATTTCTGTTACTCACTTTGTTAGAAGAAATTTGCAGGCGCCGGTCCATTCTTCATCTGCTGTCTTTGTCGATAGTCTTATTGACGCATCACCAATTCTATCTTTCACCATCTTGTAGGGTAGTTCGATACTTGAGTCAAACTCCTTCAATTTTTGTGAAATTTCTGAAAGGATGTCAAGAATTGCAATCATGGCGTTATCCAACTTTGAATGGTTGAATAGTCTCTCAATTTGGTATTCACCAGATGAAAACACTTCTAGGACTGTGACTTTTGGTTTATTTGGATTTGATAGATCTCTTTCCACTTTTTCAATTCGGGACGTGGAGCCCATTGGTCTTAATCTGTAATTCGTGGATTTGAAGTTTAGCCTATTTGAAATCGTGGCTAACAGTAAGACAACTTGACCTAGAGCAGCATTTATTTCTTGCCATGGGACTTTGATACCTTCCAGACTCCCAAGTCTCAGCCCGTTAATCGTACCGAACGGACCATCGTGTGAAATGTTGAAAGTGTCATTGTAAACATTGGTCTTTCTCAACTTCTCTAGCTGACGAAGATTGAAATCATACTCAGCTTTGATGGCATCTCTCTCTTTTCTGAAGTCTTGTTCCTCCAATTCTTTAGCATTCTGGGCTTTTAACAACTCTTGCTCTTCAAGTTCAATCTCTTCCAACTCCTTTTCAACTTTCAATATCTCATCATCAAGATCATCTTTCTCGAACTCTAGTGTTTGCAACTCTTGGAGTAATTCTGTCTCTTGTTTCTTTAACCTGTCAATCTCCTTGATGGATTCTTCGGACTTGGGTATTAGTGGAGCTTGCCTGTTCTGTAGTTTCTGTAAGAATTGCAAATAGACGTCTCTTTCACTAGCGGTCTTCTCATACTGTGATTTCATCCCGCTCAGGAGCAATTGGGCACAGTCTTTGCACACGGGGTAGTCGATGTCACTCTTTGAAGACAGGATGTTGAAGATGGTGGAAAGGGACTTCAATCTGTTGGATAGTGTCTTGTTGTCCAGTTCATCGTCCCTTGAGTCTGTGTCATCATCGTCACCGTTATCAAACTTGGGCAAGATCACAAAGGATTCGGAGCCAGCCTCATTGGAGTCCCACTGGGCGTCTTTGTTGTTTGAAGAGGCGGCATTGAGCAATGACAGCTTGTCTTGTGAGATGAATGGCTCGTCTCCCAGCTCCACACTATCGGCCTTATCACGGCCATAACCCAGTCTTCCCGAGGTCAGCAAGTGGGACTGGGCCTTGCTCAGCGTCGCCAGCGAGCTGTCGATCGCCAGGGGAAGCTTGCACCGCTGGCAGAAGTGGTTTCCACGGCCCATTGCGCTGTTTATCTTGGTGTTTTGTGGTTGTAGGCTGGTGGTGACTTAATTCCTCAGGCTGAATTGATCTTTGACAATTGTGAGAGACACGACCTGGGAAAGTGGAAAGTGGAAAGACGTGGAAAGTGGAAAAAATTGGTACAAATTGTACTTTTAGTCTGTCCACGTATGGTTAAGTCTGGATGAACTGTTGTACGCCGATGCTAGGAACGTTGACGGGAATGGGCGCAAATTGCAATGCGCACGTGTCACAGCTGGATCCTAGATCGACACTGTACACAACCAGGGCTGTACTAGGTGTCTTGGACAGAACCACTAATACCTAGATACCTCATCTTTTGGAACCCTGCGTACTATAGCGCAAATCTAATTCAAGTGGGTGCAACTGTTGCTTCATCTCATAGTATGATTTGGCCTTTTGACGCTTCGTCTTGGAGGGAAACAATGGCCTTTCAGTAGCTTTGAACCCCAGAGCTCGAAAGTCCCTGTTTTCCTATACATCCTCAACTTTTCCCACAGTACACATCATTGTCGGAATCCATTATGTAGTGACACGGCCAACCTCGCTTATACTTACATCTAAAGATTATATGTTGATAATTAAAAGGCTTTCCTTTAGATTCACTTTTTTACATGCACTATTTACATGCACTATTTACACTTTCTCGATCCAGAAGTTGTTTCTGGACTCATCTCTATAATCACCTTTACTCCAAACATTGTGACCATTGCCCTCCTGTTTGACATGGCGAGCATATTGGGCAATCACTTCATCCATTGGATCTTCACAATCATGAGGAATCTCGTACAGTCTGCTAAAGATCTTGTACTCTGGGATTGGTTTGGCCTTCATCTTTAGTTTCTCCTTCTTCTCAACACGCAGTAATTCACCTTTATGTCTAATTTCTCTCTTCTTAATGTTGATTCTCTTTAGATATCTCGACAGGAAATGTTCAATGGTTTCACGCACACCAAGAACAACACCTCTTGGAGCCCAGACTTCAAACAAGTCATCATTCTTCTTAGCACCAGTTGGCGTGATTTGAACATACCCAATGTCTTTGATCAATAGGTCAACTGCACCATAGAACGGAGGGATAACATATCTCACCAGATCATTCATGGACTCTGGCTTCACAGTGACAAACTTCTTCAATGCATCAGGCGTATCCTTCACAACTTCAACAGCCTTCTCCAAGTTTGTAAAGATCTTTGATTCTCCATAAACCACTGGTTTCACTTGTAATATCGAATCATTTGGTGGGATTAGAAAAAAAGTACCACCAACGGTAAAGCACTGACCACCTTTAACAGTCTGATATGGGAAGTCTCTCAAGTCAGAAGCTAGGACTTTCTTACCTTGTAAAGTCAATTTTAAATGTTCTTCTTTAATGTGTTGAAAGACACCGGATTCGTCCAAAAATCCAGGAACGTCAATGATGGACTTGTTCAAACAATCATGTTCAATGTTTTCTCTAGTCAAAGCTGGTAAATGGGATGAGCCTTCAGGTTTCAGGACCTTAGAACCAGGATTCTTGGTTAGTCTGGCAAAGTTCAACAATCTATTACACAGCCTAGTCTTACCAGTATTAACATAACCGACCATATAATTCACAAAATCAAACTTCTTGAACATATCGGCAATCCCCCAGTTCGTATAAGCACTAATCAAATGAACGTTACTCTCTTGACCTGTCAATCTGTACACCATCCCTTTGAAAAAGTTCTGATACTTGTTGATACCCGAACCATGACCAAACAACAAATCGGTCTTATTCATCACATACGTCACATTAGGTCTATTGTGTATGTTCACTAATGACAATGGGAAGTCATAGGCTGAAAAGACATGTACAATGTTGGCCTTATATGGAATACCTTCCATCACTTCGTTGAAATTCATTGGAATGTGTTCCTCTGGGTTGTAGACTGAATGATGAATGGCGTCATGGCATCTCTTACAAACTAAGCTTTCCTTCAAATCACCAAGCAGTTCAACATCATTGTTCTTAAAGGCACCAGTTTCATTACCCAGAAGTGCCCTACCTTCTTCATCCAGCTTAGCAAAAGCACTAACGTACCGTAGTTTCTTTGATCGATATGTGGTTGGCTTCTTTGCCTTAGGCTCTAGATAATAACCGACCTCCTTTGGATCGTGTGACTGTAGTGAGATACCACAGGAGTTACACTTGCTGATTGAGTACTGCTGTGTCGGGTCGAACTTGGATCCCAAGGTCTTTGTCGTGGATGGTGACACATCTGATGCAAATGGTGATTTGGGTATGTCTTCGGAGTAGTTTCTTCTGATAGACGCTTTCTGTGAAGCCAGTATCACTCTTGTGGACCGCAGTGATCTGAGCGTAGTTGGGCGTAGCCTTGTGGGTATCATCTGGGGCTTCTAAGTGCTGTAAACAGAGTGTTTTCTAGATGCTTTCGTACTTCTTTTGTGTCTCCAGTCGGTACAGGTAAAAAATTTAAAAATGCTGCCCGTACCATCTCATCGCAAAACGGTCGCCATGGTAACAAGCTTATTACATTCAAACTACAAGCTGTTCAAAAACCATTTAAACTTTTCTTTATATTACATTAAACAGTAATGGTCTATTCCTCATCATCTTCGCTTTCTTCTGCCTCTTCTTCAGCACTAGACTCTTCTTCATCGCTATCTAAATTGACATCACCATCTTCATCAACTTCTCTGTTCTTCTTACGGTCTTCTTCATCAGCTAACAAACTTTCTCTTAAGATTCTAGCTCTTTCTTCCTTGACTTCTCTTTGGACAATCACATAACCGCCTAGTGGGGTCTTTTCCCAGGATAGGTCAGATAGGAATCTGTTGACTTCGGCTCTGTTAGTTGGGGAGAATTCAACATTGGCTCTCTTTTGTGAAATGAAATCAATGTTTTGGTTCAATTTTTCAACCAAGTTGGACAATTGTTTGTTGAACTTGACATTCTTTGATGATTTGATGTAACGACGTAGTGAAATAGTAGCTGGAGTAGCCAATTCTGGGAAGGAAATGCTCTTGGAGTATAGGACAAAGTATTCACCAGCCAAGTCAATGAATTGTTCACAGACACCTTGTTGATAAGCTCTGGTACCCAAATAAGCAGAGTTGGCCTTGATGTTATGGTCAAAGTCAAAGGCTTGTAGGTTAGCATTCTTTGGGTTTCTAGTTAGGGTAGTGGAGTTTAGGATTTCTTGTAATAATGGGAATAATGGGATGAAGACACCAGTGTTTTGTGATAGACGGATCAAAGATCTGATTAAGTAGAATCTGTATGGGAAGAATTGGGCAGTTGGGACTAGTCTAGCAGCACCTAGTGTGACTTGGACTAATGGATAGATCAATTGTCTTAATGGGGATTCCTTTTTACCTTCTTTGTCTGGATGGCAGTGCACAGATAGGACTCTTGACCAGAAATCTAAAGTATGAGCGTATTGCCAGTTATAAATGGTCTTGTAACCGTCCTTGGTGTTATTTATACTGTTTCTCAGATGGATGGCCAATTGACGGACGTAATCGAAACCGGTTTGGTATGCTAGGTTTTCATCAATACCGAACAATTCAGCAGCCGAGTTCTTTTGGAAGTTGATCATTGGGGTGGTGTGGATGTTTGTTTGACGACAGTTCTTGATGAAGGAGGAGTAAGCTTGTTTCAAGACTAGTTCTAAGATGGACTTTTGGAATTCTCTAGCTGAGTTGTTTAGGAATGCAAAGGCAGCAATTTGGGTCTCAACATCACTGGTGGTGGACCAGACAGTGACAATAGAAGTGACTAGCTCTTTCAAGATTCTTCTGTGACTTAGGAAGAATGGTAATAGTTCTTGAACTGATGATAGAACTAGAGCAGCAGTTTCAGTGTTGGTGATATCGTTCAACATGGTCAATAGGGCACCAGCGTGTGATTTTAGGATAGCGTTCAATTGTTTCACTTTAGTGTTATTTGGAACAGTTCTGCTACCTTTGACAACCTTGTATGGAACTAGTTTTTGAATGGCAGTAGGTAGTTTCTTTAGACCTAAGAAGATCAACTCTTGGAAGGCCTTTGGATCAGTGACGGCATACTTGTATTCTTGATCTTCTTTGTTGACGTTAACAGCGGCTTTGAAGGCAGAGGTGATATTCTTGATCAACTTCAAGTTTGGTTCTTCTAATCTCTTTGACCAGTCCTTCACTAGTTTGACGGTGACTTCGATCTTTTCACCTTCTTCTTGTTGCTTAGATTTCTTTGATGGTTTAGCTTCAACTTCTTCATCTTCAGCATCTGATTCATCACCACTGATAGCATCCAGAGGATTGGTTGGGTTGAAGTCTAGCAAGTCCTTGTCATTCTCTTGTAGATATTTGTAGAATTCAGGATCCTTTTCAGCTAGTTTATCAAGATCTTCCTTGTGTTCAAGGACTTCTTCTTCATCAGAGGATGATTCTTCTTCAGATTCTTCTTGTTTCTTTGATTTCTTAGCACCTTTGCCTTCTTTTGGGACGTCGAAGCCCTTTTCGAAGAACTCCTCAACGTTCATGTCATCGAAGATCTCATCTTTCTTAGCAGCTGGAGCTGGGGCACCATCTTCAGACTTCTTCTTCTTATGACTGGCAACCAGTTGTTTGTGCTTCTTCACCTGTTTACGGTGCTCCAGTGTGTGTTTCAGGTGCTTGGCCTGGAACTTCTTTGTCTGCTTGCTTGCCTTGGCCATCGTGGTGCGGTATCTGTGGTGGGCAAATGGAGGAAACAAGTGTTTAACTATTTAGACTTTCTCTATCTCTTCTGCTATTAACAAAAAATTTCCAGGCCTAAAAAAATTTTGAGATGAGCCTGGTCCGGGCACACTAAGAAATCAAGAATTTACCCGGATCTGAAAACAGATACGAGATTGAGATTTTGACACAAAATGTTGAGGTTTCTTCGTGTTTTGCCACTCAAACAGGACATTTTGGCCATGTCTGATGACGAGAGAGAAGCACTGGCGAGACAGTTGGAACAGGACTCACCTGGAAAACTGGAAATCGGTGTCAATGCTGAGGACGACAATACAAAGATCCCTACAAAGCACCAAAAGTTGCCTCTTCCACCAGTCGACGAGAACTCACCCCCACAATTGAACATCAGCAAGAAGAGAAAGCTGCAGCTCCAGACAGATGAAGAAGCCAATGAAGACCACAAAGTCCCGCTGAAGACACGGAAAAGCAGTGTCAACAAACGAACAATATCGCTATCAGAACTTCACAAACCTGAACTCACACCTCCTAAATCTGGCGCCACTTATAACACAATTGATTCCCCTGAGGGCTCACCAGAGTCTCAAAGTACGCCTGTGTCAACACCCGTGTCGAAGTCTGAACCGTCTGTTGCTGAACTGAGAAGACAAGATACCAGGCTCGATTTGGAGATTAGACGTGCAAGAGCTAAACTTGAGTCACTAAAGAGAGCCAAACAGATCCTACAAAAGAAAGACACCAACAAGAACAGCGAACTGATACAAAAGTGGAGATCTGCTGCTCAGAAGGCATCGAATTACTTGCTGAATGCAGCTATTGATAAAGTCAATAAGGTTGGTGGTAAGCAAGAATTTGTACGGAAAGAACGTGAGAAGATGAAAGAGACACTGGAATACTCCATTGATAACTCATTTCAAGACAGGATTTATGAAATATCCCACTCTGAACAGTTTCAAGAACTGCCTGAAATTGAACAAGACAGAATACTGGATGATTTGGAAAAAGAACAAGAGAAAGCACTAGAAGAAGCTGAAAAGACCTTCAAGGAGAACGAAGACGATGAAGTTGACGAAGAATTCACGATGAAAGATCTATACAAAAGATTAAAGTTAGACTATAAGCTCGTTTACCCTAACACTGATGACTAAATAATGACCTGCTACGCCCAATGATGACTAAATTATGCTATAATGATTAAATTAAACTAATGTACAAAGTCTTTTTATGTCTGTATTTACACTCTTTTTCTCATGTTCTAAAACCTCAGAAAACATCACCTAGTTTTAATCTTGGTGCAATGTTCATGGATAACAACTCTTGGAACAACAACTTGGCAGCGTAAGGAATGGTCATCTTGATGACATGTTCAGCACTCTTACAACTGGTACACCAACCGTTGTAACCCATCAACCCACAAGAATTACAGATATCAACATCAAAGGCATCTGATGATAACATCAATCTCTCCAACAACAATTGGGAGGCACCGTATGCAATAACACAATCTCTTTCCATTTCACCCAATCTCAAACCACCATCTCTTGATCTACCTTCGGTAGGCTGTCTTGTCAACACGGCTCTTGGACCACGGGCACGAGCATGCATCTTGTCCAGAACCATATGTTTCAATTTTTGATAATAGATAGGACCAAAGAAGATGTAGGCTTGTAAACATTCACCAGTGATACCAGAATATAACATATCCTTACCAGAATAGTTGAAACCCTTGTCAACCAAGATCTTGGACATGTCCTCCAATTTGGAACCACCGAAACAGGTACCATATTCCAATGAACCGTTCAAGACACCTGCTTTACCACTGATCAATTCAATCATCTTACCAACAGTCATACGGGATGGGAAACCATGTGGATTCATGATGATATCTGGTGAGATACCATCGTCATTGAAAGGTAGATCTTCTTGTTGAACAATGATACCACAGACACCCTTTTGACCATGTCTGGAGGAGAACTTATCACCTAATTCAGGTCTTCTTGTTTGTCTTAATAGCACTTTGATGAGGGCTTGGTCATTATCAGAGACAGACATCATCACTTGATCAATGTAACTTGGTTCTGGGGCCTTGTAGAACACTGGAGTTTCTCTGTGTTCTGTTTCACCTTGACTCATGATGTTATCACTAGCATTTGTTGGAACACATTTGTTGATGTACACTTGACCACTTTCCACTCTAGTACCAACTTCACCTAAACCATCAGGACCCAATGAAGCGTGTTGGAAGATTGGTTCACCATCATCTTTAACTCTCATACCAGCAACAATATCCTTAGTATGGTTTGGATATCTCTTCAACACAGTGGTATTCTTTCTTAACACTTGACAACGACCGAAACCTCTGTCAATTGATGATTTATTCAACACCAAAGCATCTTCAATATCATAACCAGAATAAGACATGACGGCAACAGTGGCGTTTTGACCAGCAGGTAGCTTATCATAATCAATCAATTCAATCGTCTTGGTCTTAACCATAGGCTGTTGTGGATAAACCATCAAATACAACAAAGTATCAATACGTTGGAATTGGTTGTAGGCAATAGCACCAATGGCTTGCTTACCCATCGCACATTGATATGTGTTACGTGGAGATTGGTTGTGATGTGGGTATGGAATCAAACCGGCAACGGCACCAAGCACAGTGAATGGTTCAATTTCTAAGTGTGTGATCTCTGGACTGATATCATTTTCATATAATGCAATAAAACAATCATTTTCTTCGTTAACATCCAAGTATTCAACAAGACCTTGCTTCAGGAAATCATCAAATAGCATTTTACCTTGTTTCAACTTCAACAAGTGGTGAGCTTTCACTCTTGAGTCACCCTTATCAACAATGATCAATGGACGACAGATTCTACCACCATCAGTGGCAATATGCACAGCCTTTTGGTGTGTGTTTGTGTAGATGGAGATGAATTCTGAAACTTTACCAGTACGTCTCAAGTTTCTGAACAAACCAACGAATTTGGATGGGAATCTGGTAGTACCGATCAAAGTACCGTTCAAGAAGACACCAAAGTTAGAGTGTAAGTTGGCACTGTCAACAACTGAGATATCTTCAACACCAATCAAATAACATAGCTTCTTAATTGGTTCTTCTTCATCGTCTGTTGTAATGTGTGTCATTAACGCCAAGTTCTTAACTAAACCACAGGCTTCACCTTCTGGGGTATCTGAAGTACATAACATTCCAAATTGTGAAGGTTGTAGAGCTCTTGGACCTGACACTTTTCTTGATTTTTCAAACTGTGAGGAAATTCTGGTCATCATACCCAATGCTGAGATGTAACTCAATCTACTCAACACATGTGTAACACCAGCTCTTTCCATCTTGAATCTCTTTAAGGACCAGTTACCTGTGGAGATGGCTCTGTTAAGACCCGTTGTGATGTTGTTAGAATGGATGTTGATACTCAGCAGAGCATCAAATTCTGTGGCTCTGTTTGGCTTCTTCAGAATCTTGTCAATGTTAGCCTTGAAGTCAGAGTTGAACTTCTTGAACAAATCTTCAAATAACAAGGACATCAATTGACCGGCTAATTCTAGACGTTTGTTACCAACATAATCTCTATCATCGACCATCTTTGGGTTATGCATGGCCATGATCACTCTTCTTGTCATCATTGCAATATATAGAGCCTTTTCTTTGAAATCTAAGTCGTTGACGGTCAAATGTGCAATGATAGTGGTAGCAATGGCTTCAATACCTTCTTGCAGAGTGGATAACTTTTGTCTTCTCAATGTTTTCACCTTGGCACCCAAGTATTCTAGGGCTTGCTGTTGTGTATGGATACCTAATTTGGCACATTCTTCAAAGTTTATGACGAATAGATCTTGGTAAACGGCATCATCACCACAGATCAATTGCATGATTTCCAAATCTGAAATGACACCAGCGGCTTTCAATGCAACGACAATTGGAATTTCTTCACTGATGGAGTTGTGCTTTAGGTAAATCTTTTCATTCTTGGTGACAACATAGGTCTTGGACTTTCTTTCATGGGTAGATGAGGTGACTGAGGCTTGGACGATACCTTTCTTTTCATCAGCTTCCACAATAATACGATTCTTGGACAATTGTTCTTGGACTAAGATGACTTTTTCAGTACCGTTAACAATGAAGTAACCACCTGGATCTAGCGGACACTCGTCTAAGCTGGCCATTTTGGCTTCTGAAGCACCATCAAGGATACACTTGTTGGATCTCAACATGATTGGCATCTTACCGATTTCCAAATCTCTGTGCATGATGATCTTTCTACCTCTGGTGTACTCAACATCGACGTAAATCGGGGCAGAATAGGTCAAATCTCTCAGACGACACTCGTGTGGTGGAAGAATGGGGTCTTTGGCTGAAGAAGTGGACCTCTTACCAATTCTGATATCCAAATACTTTAAGTAGAACTCTGGATCAACATCACTTAGCACGGTTTCATTAGCCTTCAAGATCTTCTTCAAGTCAACATCCACAAAGTAGTTGAAAGAATCCAGATGTTGTTTCACTAGACCTTTGACCTTTAGGAAAGCAGGCAGCAAGTTCCACTTATCCTCAGCTGTGTTGATCTCATCGGTCAAAGCCTTACCTTTGTAGACTGGGTTCAATAGCTCATTGAACGAGTCGTCAGGAGCGGCTTTTTTGTGCGTATGCTTCACACTGTTAGCAGCAGTTGAGCTTCGTCTCTTCTGCACCATTGTAAACTCCCGTACCACCGACAAAGAGGGCTTCTAAGCTGGTTTTTGGGTCTTTTGAAGCTTCAAATTCTTACAAATTACGTTAAAAAAATTCGGAAATCGATGAGGTTACCCGCAACTGAAGTGCATATATGATGAAAACGTCAAAAATGAAGACCAAAACTATAGGCTGGGCTCACACCAAATCAGTCGCGATGAGTGGCAGTTCGTCCAAGTCCAGTGTGAACAAGTACCTGGAGGATCTTCCAGAGAAGACGCAGACCAAACTTTACCAATCTGTGAGTTCCATGGGTCCATATCTGTTTCAATTGATGCAATATAACTAACAAAGCAACAGGCTGCGACATGTCTTTCGATCTTCAGACTTCTGCCTGCGTTGGCCAAGTTCTACGTGATGACCATGATCTCCAACGAGGACAGAATGCCTGTGGCTGATTTTGACAGTTGGGTAAATTCAAATGGGAAGTTGGAGCAAGTGGAGGCGTTCCAAGTGTTGAAAGACTTACATTTGATCAAAGAGAACAATGGTGTTGCCTTATTAAACCCAGTGTTCAGACAGAGTTTCAGAAACGTGCTAACAGGTACCGAGATTGGTAACTCATTCGGTGTGCTTAGTGATATTGACGATGCCCACAAAGTTGATATCGATTTTTTGGATAAGTATGCTGCTAACAAATGGGAAACAATCCTACACTTCATGGTTGGTACTGAGCTTAACGAAGTTCCAAGTGCCGGTGTGTTAAGTTTGTTAAGACATAGTGGTTTGATGGAGGGTAAAACGCCCAAGGCAATGAATATTACCAATGAAGGTTTCCAGTTCCTATTGCAAGACGTTAATGCCCAACTGTGGACGTTGTTATTACAGTACTTGAGAATGTCAGAATCACTACAGATGAACGAAGTTGATGTTTTGAACTTCATTTTCATGCTGGGCTCTTTGGAGCTTGGTAAGGACTACTCCCTGTCTGCCTTGAACGAAACACAGATCAATATGTTGGAAGACCTGCGAGACTACGGTTTAATTTATCAAAGAAAGTCCACATCCAGAAGATTTTATCCAACAAGACTAGCCACCACACTAACATCAGATACAACCACACTGAGAACGGCGTCTGCAGCCATGAACAAAGTCATTGAAGATGCAAAGAACAACACGTCGTTCGAAAACTCAGGGACTATCATCATTGAAACCAATTTCAAACTTTATGCATACACCAATTCACCATTACAGATTGCTGTCCTCAATCTATTCGTCCATTTGAAATCTAGATTTTCCAATTTGGTCACAGGTCAACTAACCAGAGAGTCTGTGCGGAGAGCCTTAACCAGTGGTATCACCGCTGAACAGATCATTTCATACTTAGAAACACATGCCCATCCACAACTACGGAGATCTGCTGAGGAGGCATTAGATAAAAAACTTGAACTTGATCATAACTCTAAAGAGACCTTACACATCATTCAACCAACCATTGAAGATCAAATCAAATTATGGCAACTAGAATTAGACCGTATCATTCCTCATGACGGTTACTTGTTCACCAACTTCCAAAACGAACAAGAGTATTTGGTTCTTCAGAAATATGCCGAAGAGATTGGTGTGCTTCTATGGCATGATTCGAACAAGAAGAAGTTCTTTGTCACTCAAGAAGGTAATACTCAGGTCATCAACTATGCCAATAGAACATTGAGAAAAAAGACATAGTCACGGATAAAGAAAAACTTTATAGACTACAAGACTTTTCAGACAGTAGCCTAGTAACTAGCAACTCGTGCGACCTGGACCATTACCAGCTCACTTTCGCCCGTTTTTTGTCTGTTGTTAAAAACTGTCGTACTTCATCGCTTGAGTACAAAATTAAATCCCGAACAATAACACCGAATAAAGCAAGAACCAACTCTCTAACACGGTCAAAAACAGACTAATCAGATGCCTATAGACTATCTTAATACCTTGATAGCATCAGCGGTGGCAAAAAAAAATTAAAAAATAATAGCTTGCACTCAGGATCGAACTAAGGACCAACAGATTTGCAATCTGCTGCGCTACCACTGCGCCATACAAGCTATTTGTTGGCGATCTTGAATTGTTTTTCAACCAGATGGCTCATTTTGCGGGCTCATAACCATGTGGCGAATTTTGTGTATAACTCTTGTCAATCGTTAATATGCTGCTCTATTCAAGGCTTAATCACATTTTACAATGTTCGTAGCTCACTTGGCAGCTTTTCAAAGCCAAAGTACCCACTTAAAGCCCCAAAGTAGCTCCGTTGGCTTCTTCCGGGATGAGTACTAATGATTAACTCCTAAGTTACTCAGGATTAAGAGGGCTTTTGCTCACCAAAGAGTCACTGCTACCTGTCATGTGAATATAGAAATATTACAGAGTGTATCATATACCGATAGTACACTTGGACCGCTTGCTGTCGAAGTTTCGGGGGTTAAATGCTTTATGGTTTTCGGCGGGAGCTCTTGATCTTCTTATGTCAATAAAATACATCACTTTCAGCCATTCCATTCCATTTAATCCCGCTAAAATTGGTCAATGCTCTATTCTCGAAGCACTCACTCCCCTTTAGTGATAAAAATAGGTGTTCCAAATGGGGGAAATTTAGAACTTTACAAATTTTGCGACTGGACTTTCTGTTTTTGAGTTTTAAAATCCAATTGACATAAATTTGTAAAAATTTGAAAAATCGATAACTCTCTAGGAAATGTTATTAGACCTCTAAAATTACTTTCACTAAAAATTAGGCTCTTCAAAGCACCCTTTAAGACAGCATAACACCATACTTTTAAGCAAAAGTTTTCCAGTATTGATGAATATTTGTTTTGGCTTCCCGCTCAATTATTTCCGGCGATAAAAAAATGAGCAACCGCCAAACGTAATATATACAAACTTTAATCAGGAGAGCTCAGAGATACAACAGTATTCAATTATATATGGAGTCTTATAGCTGAGATGAGCAAATTTGCAACCTACACCCAGCACGAACTAAGACGCAGCCAAGGGGAGCAGTACTCAAGCTCAACTCGAAAATCGCTCACCCACACACTGATAACCATGAGATATCCAGTGTACAGCTATTATGTCACCACATTTGGTGAGTTAAAATACTACAAAGCAGTTATAATATTACAAAGTACGTATAATAATAAGGGACATGAAAACAAAAGAATCAAACCATTAAAGGGTAAGACAATAAAAGGACACATCAATCCATTGGGAAAGATGAGAATAAATCAAAAGGGGGTACTTAAAATTAAAACACAACGAAGTAAAACATCACAAGACAGAGACAATGAAAAGAATATTTGGACAGAATAAAACAATAAAAATCATGCACCGGTTCCACTTCTCTTCAATTGATCTTCAAGACCCATTTTCTTCAAGACATCAGGTAAGGTGTTGTATAGCCAAGCAATGGATCTCTTGGTATTGTCTTCAGCGATTCTCAAGTTGTCGAAGAATTGGAAACTTTCAGCTAATGAACAACCTTTCAATTCCTTGTATCTGTCAACTCTGACAGCTAGGGCTTTGATCTTTTGGTATTTTCTGATCTTCTTAATCTTGTAAGCCTTTTGGACTCTCTCAACTTGTGGTTTCAACGAGTTGTAGTATTCGTAGTAGATATCTTCAACCTTGTTGAAATCATTATGAATGATCAAATCGTAATTTTCAGCATCGTATTCAGATTGTCTAGTTGAAGATTTCTGCAGTCTGCTATTGTTACCAGCAGGAGGGGACAGATTGCCAATTGGTGAGCCATCTTCATCAACTTCATCGTCATCATCGCCTTCTTGATAAGCAGAGGAGTTGGTTCTGAAATGTCTACCTCTTGAGGCACTTGGGTCCATGAAAACAAAGTCAATTCTTGAGTTGGCATTTTGACCGTTACCACCATTTTGGTTCAAAGATGTTTCATCCTCGACGTATTGATTGTTGATGAATCTCAAAATTCCATTGTTGCTGGTGGCTTCAGCTAGAGATGAATCTATGTTTCCACTGTTTTGACCTCGGCTTTGATGGTGCGCTTGGGATTGATGTTGAGATTCTTGGTTGGATCTAGATTGTTGTTGGTGGGATGATTGTTGGGATTGATGGTGTTGATGTGGCTGTTGTTGGTTCTGAGATTGACTGTGGTTGTGATGGTGGGAATGGTGATGAGACGATTGATGATTACCAGATCTGCTGCTTGTGTGTGCCTGTGATTGTTGCTGTTGTGTTTGCTCTTGAGCTGTGTGTGATCTCGTAGGTTCAGAAGCAGAGTTTAAAGCAGCATTACCGGATAAGAATGCCTCATTGAATGGTATACTGATTGGTTGTTGATTGTTTGGGTTTTGTCCAGGGACTTGAACGACTTGGTTGTTTGGACCTAGCTGGTATGGATTCAATGGCTGGATCAAGAATCTTTGGTTGACCAGTAAGTTCTTAAGTTCTTGGTTCTCTTTGATCAGAAGATCAACGACCGAGTTCAATTGTGTCAATCTTGAATTGTTTCTCTCGATGAACTCACTTAGCCTTCTGTTCAGGGATTCGTTGGAGCTGTAGGCCAGCTGTTTGTATTCCTGTAGACCAACCTTGACCTTGTCAATCTCCTCTTTCAAGACGTTGGCAGTGAGCTGTAGTGGATATGTTAGTACATTGTTATTGTTATGATCTGTGGAGTGTTTATACTAACGTTATTAGACGACATGGCACTCCTTGAAAATGGCCGGATTCAGGGGCACAAAAAGAGCAGCAGTGTGTGGAGGGGGCGCAGAGCACAGTGGGAGTGGTCTGAGAGTAGTAGCAGTGCCGGAAGAGCCTTAACAGAGCGGTGTTGTGCCGGTAACTAGGTGCAGCGACACAGATTTCCTTTGTTTACTTCTTGTGGTGAAAGTGTGAAAATATTTCTGAAAATTTCTGAAAAAAATCGTGCAAATGGGAAATTGCGAAGTTTTGCACGAATCCGCGAAAATTGCCGGATTGGCGCGAATCATGCAAGATTATTATTGGCGCGTCTTTGTCATTGGCACTGTCACAAAGTGTCACAAAAACCCTGGAAAAAGCGGGAGTTGGAGGGATTGAGACTGGTGAAAAAGATCTGAGCAGAAATGGTGTGCAGATGTGTGTTTTGGCGAGAATTGGGGAACTTTAGGGCGATTTTAGAGGGGCTGTAGGGACCTCTGTGCTTATTATTTCGGGGTGCTGATGGCCTTTTCTCAGGAGACGTATTGGACATTATGGCTCTTGGAACAGTATTTCAAGCGTCTAATAGGGCTCATCAGGCCATGTCTGAGGTCTCTCAGAATATGGCAAATACACCCTCTCTCTCAGTCTTGGAAACACCCCACATGGGAGAATTCTCGGCCCACATTTGATAAGCACTCCGAAGTGTGTAGGGACCAAACTGTACGGGACAAAGAAAGTATAAAAGGGGGTACAAATCATCAGTCACGGATCAATCCCTCATCAGTTGCTCAATTCTATTGTACTCCAATTACATTATCAAACATGAAAGCTTTAGTTTACCACGGTCCGGGCAAGAAGTCCATTGACGAAGTCACTACCCCAGACATTGTTAAGCCTACAGATGCCATTGTCAAATTAGCTGCCACTACTATTTGCGGTACCGATCTTCACATCTTGAAAGGTGATGTCCCAGAGACTAGTCCAGGTACTATATTGGGCCACGAAGGTATCGGTTACGTCCATAAAGTTGGTTCTGCTGTCACCAAGTTTAAAGAAGGTGACAAGGTCTTGATCTCATGTATCACCTCATGTGGCACTTGTGTCTACTGTAAGAGAAACTTACAAGCCCATTGTCTGGATGGTGGTTGGATCTTAGGTCACAACATCAATGGTACCCAGGCCGAATACGTTCATATCCCACACGCTGACTACTCATTACATGACATCAAGCCATATGAGGGTTCCTTCTCAGACGAAGCCTTGTTGATGCTGTCAGATATCTTACCTACTGGTAATGAAATTGGTGCTGTCGCAGGTGGAATCCAACCTGGTGATATTGTCGCTATTGTGGGTGCTGGCTCAGTGGGTATCTCCGCTTTGATCGCTGCTAGAACATACAAGCCTTCCAAGACCATCTTGATTGATTTTGATGACGAGAGATTGAGAATCGGTAAAGAGTTGTTTGGTGCTGATATCGGTTTGAACCCAGGTAAAGTTGACGTCAAGTCTGAGATCATCAAGCTGACCAAGGAATTCAACGTTGCTGAGCGTGCTAACTTACACGACGGTGTTGATGTCGCCATTGAGGCTGTTGGTATCCCACAAACTTTCCAAACTTGTCAAGACATTATTGCCCCAGGTGGTAGAATTGCTAACGTTGGTGTCCATGGTACTAAAGTTGACTTACAATTACAAGATCTGTGGATCAAAAACATCAGCATTTCCACTGGTTTGGTTAATGCCAATACTACCCAAGATTTGCTTGGTAAGATCAAGGCTAAGGCTTTCGATCCATCAAGTTTGGTCACCCATCACTTCAAATTCTCAGAAATTATTGACGCTTATGAGGTCTTTGCCAATTCTGCTAAGGAGAAATGTATCAAAGTCTTCTTGGAGTTTGATAAGTGAACGTCTTCATTTTCCTATATTGTACGATCTAATCTTTACGTTTTAAATGGCATATGTGCGGTCCTGTAGCTGTGTAGCCAATATCAGGGTAAAAGACCTCACTACGGTTGATAGAACTTGATTGCGGTGGGCATCCGTAACTCTTGCTACAACTCAGTTGACTAATAACATTATACTTGTATACACAGTATACAATAATGGCAAGGACACTATACAAAAACTACCATTCTTCAACTTACCATAGAGGAATCTAAGCTTTTGGTGGGTACTTAATACCAGTAGATGGACAAGTGGTCTTAGTGATAGCATCAATCTTTCTAAAGTCATCTTGTCTAATTGAACCAGCAACGTGATGGAAGTACCAGACTTCCTGTAAGGCATCATTGGAGTCACAACCCAAGTATGGGAGGGCACCGAAATGCTTAGTCAAGGCGTCCTGGATCTCATCTAAGGTATAAGTAGCATCATCATCTGGAGTGATACCTTCAGCTTCTAACCAAGCGTAGGTAGTGTATTTGGTGTGTAAACCAACAGCGGTCTTGAAGAAGTCATAGACGTCTTCACGGCTGTCTGGATCGACAGTGGTTTGACCATAACAGGATGGGTTCAAAGTTGAGTAGCAAGTACCGTGTTTGTTGTATTCATGTTCCCATAAACTTTCATCATTACCTTGGTAATCCTTCCAGACTCTTTGCATCTCTGTTAACAAAGAAGCATCGTACTGTTGTGGGATGGAAGAGGCCTCAGCTTCAGTGATGACGGCATCAGAGTTACAGTTGGACTCATAAGTACCATCACAGTTGTCTGGCCATAAACCGTGCAAGGTGAATTCATCAGTTGGACCAGTAGCTGGGTTGTAATCCCAGAATTGAGTCAATAACACAGCACCACCTGGAGACTCGTAACAACATAGATCTTGACCATCACCGGAGACAGAACATGAGACCAAACCATCAGCTGGGCAAGTAGTAGTGGATCTGGCGACCAGGGTTTCTGGGGTTGGATGGGCACTGACGGAGACAAAGGCAGCGGCTAGGGTAGCTAAAGTGGTATAGGAGAAGACCATTTCGTGGGGTTGATGAAAAATATCAAGATCACATCTTGGCCAAACTCGAGATCTTGTTCTCTTTATATACCCCAGATCAGAATCAGAAGCAACTAGATCTTAAACGGCAAACAACGTGGATATGCTGATCACCAACGGGAAAAGGTTTCCCACACCGTGATCATTAGAGAGTGGTATCACAGTTATCTCTTATCAACGTGGTCTCAGAATTTCAATTGAGGTCCAAGGGGGATTTTAACATGTATGTGGGCCTGTCATGCATGGCAAGTTAAACTTTAGCCGTGGTATATATCGTTGTCGCATATGATAATATTCAGGAACCAGGGCACCTCATCTTACTGTAGCCTGATGTCTGGGCAGCCGTTTAGGTCTTGATTAAATGATGTGTGTGTAAGCTTAGAAGGCTTAATCTTTAGTCGAGACAAAGACCTCCAGTGCGAGTATTCTTTCAGGGCCCAGAACACAATAGTGCTCAGTACCCCCTTCTTCAACTTCGAACGCCGCCAGCGTAATTTAGGCTGCAGATCTACGGTTGGGGCGTTAGAAATTAGGGGGAAAACGTGAAAGTGGAACTTCATGGAACTTCTCTTCTCCGAATTGCCCCAAAGGAGATAAGCTTGACAGTGGCAGGAATGTGACTCGGTGAACTCCAGTTGATGTGCCTGTATATGCACGATTGAGTTGGTCATTGAATCTACGACAGTTTGTAAACTGTGGACCTGTTGAACGGCACTGAAACTTATACCAGGTCGGAGAAAAGATTTGGGTTCTACTATCACGGAAACATTAGATCGCGTACATCACGGCTCCTCCACCGATTTGCGCAGAAATAGGCTCCAGACCGATCCCCCGAGGTTTGGAACTCTTCAAAGACAAGTTAAACTTTGGCTGATGACACCAAGTGTACCCTGAACCGCATTCACTTTCCATTAGAACAGAGCTTTCGGGAAAAGTTTGCCTCTCTAAGATTAGAGTTTATGTGCCTGTCAGCTGTTTGACCGTGATTCTGCCATTTCGCGGAGTCTTTCATGAGCTGCTATCTTGACAGGACGTTTTCGAAGGTTACACTACGCCTGTTAAACCAGTGGGTGGTTGTATAAATAGATTATATAGGATCTAGGCTGAAGCGCTAGCACATTGCTTTGGCTGATACTTGAAGCTTTCCATTGGTCTCAGACCCCATCTTTCAAGCATAGCTTTATCTTCATCCCAACCGTTACACATAGTGGTTAACATTCTCTTACCGGTGAAGATAGCATTACAACCAGCTTGGAAACACATGAATTGTTCCATCTCCTTCATGGTGTATCTACCAGCAGCCAGTCTGATGATGGCTTTTGGCATAATTAATCTAGCCGTGGCAATTGTTCTGATGATTTCATCAATCTTCAGCTTCTTGTCTTTGACCTCTTCATACATCGGCGTACCTTTAATTGGGACAAGTCTGTTAATTGGAAGTGATTCTGGGTGTTCGGTCATGGTGGCTAACGTGTATAAAAAGGAGATGTGGTCATCTTCTGTTTCACCTAGACCCAAGATACCACCAGTACAAGCTTTGATACCAGCGGTTTGAACGTTCTTGATGGTTCTTAATCTATCATCAAATGATCTGGTCGAGATGACCTTTGGGTAATGTTCTCTGGATGTGTCAATGTTATGATTGTAAGCAGTCAAACCAGCATCTTTCAATTCTTTAGCTTGCTCAGCGTTGACCATACCCAAAGTAACACAACTCTCCATACCTAATTCATTAACAGTCTCCACCATTTGTTTAATCTTCTTCAGACCTGATTTTCTACCTTGCATATCTCTCCAGGCAGCACCCATGCAGAATCTTGTACTACCGTTCTTTTTAGCCTCCTTAGCAGCTTCAATGACCTCTTCAACTTTGACCATTCTTTCAGCTTCAACACCAGTGTTGTAACGGTTAGATTGGGCACAGTATTTGCAATCTTCTGTACAACCACCAGATTTGATGTTCATCAAGGTACACAGTTGCACTTGTGTTGGGTCATGGAACTTGCGGTGCTGTAGCTGGGCAGAAAACAAAAGTTCTATTAATGGTGTCTGATAGATCTCTTTGATCTGTGATTTTGTCCATGTGTTGACAGGGGTTTGTAATGAAAGGGCATATTGTAGGGAGTTTTGACGGACTTCTTCGACTTGTGGTGGGATATCTTCAAAGTATTCAACTTCGGCAGCTAAGGCAGCAGCCGGTGGCTTTGTCTTTGGGATTGAATTGTGGAAGAATCGTAATTGTGCGAATGCCCTCTTTGTCAAAGTCATCGTAGGCTGTGTTTGGTAGCAAAATCAGTCAGTTGAACCCTTGAGTCAGCCAGAGTACTGAAAATTTTCAGGATGATGGGCATATTTATACGATGAGATCACTGATCCCCATTTTGTTGAGCCCAGCGAAGCAACCACTTTGGAGCTGGGAGCCATAACTCAAAATCTGGCGACAAATGATTATGACTCAAGACTCAGTAAAACTGCCGAATTCGGAAATTAATCGAAGTCATGAGTCCCTTTATTATTTGGCTGAGCTGACAGGAGCCAATGAAAACCGTTCGATTTTACAATCAGAGGCAATGCTGGTGTCCCCACGCTTAAACCCGGCAGAAATCAGTACAGTGCCCTGGCTATAAGCGAATGTGTGGCCAACAATGGCGTCGGCTATAGCTTTCTGTGCTGTTGTTGCCAGATAGCCTTTGGCGTTACCTCAACGATGACTCCAATGACTCCCCGAGTCGCGCAAAAATGGTACATAATGCACATCTTCTGTTGAGCGTTGAGCAGCCATGTTGTTCTCGCTCTTTGCCAGGCGCAGCTGCCATTGTGTCTAACACAAGGGTCTGCAATTGACATAGGGGTTCTTACCGCACTGTGCACATCATCTACGAAATCACAGGAGTCAAAACAATGGTATCGTTTACTATGCAAGTCTAAAACTAGGCGCAAAACCAATGAAAACAAAGATCAAGACTCAACGAAGACGTTAGCAGATCAGAAGCGAAAATGTCTAGATGAACAATAAACCGACAAATGCTAAGAACCCAGCACTGATGGTATTAGCAGCACCTTCGAATGTAGAAACACCGACACCGGTGGATCCACCAGCCTTGGTTGTAGTAGCAGAAGCGACAGAGGTGGTTGACTCTTGAACATTGACAGTTTCAGTGACTTGGACTGTAGTCGTACCAGTGGTGACTTCAGAGCCTTGTGATTTGGTGTAGGTTGAAGTGATGGCTTTGGTGGTGGTTGAATAAGGCTCGGTTTCGCTGGATTCAATTGGGCAGTATGTGGTATAGGTAGTAGCAGTCCCATCAGCAGTGTTTGTGATGACAGTGATACCGGTGGTGACCGGGGTTTCAGTACACTTGTTTTCTGAGCATGAGGTGATGGTGATAACGGTGGTCTTTGGAGCTTCAGTAGTGGTCAATGGGCAGTAAGTGGTGTATTCGGTGACTTGGCCTTCAACAGTTGTAGTGACAACAGTAACACCGGTGGTGACTGGGACTTCTGTGCAAGCATCTTCTGAACATGAAGTGACGGTGACAACAGTGGTGCTAATTTCGCCTTCAGTAATAGTTGAAGTGCCAGCTGAGGTAACAGAAGATGGTGCAGCAGAAGATGAAGCAACAGATGAAACTTCAGATGAAGCTGGGTCAGCAGAAGAAGAAGCAGAAGAAAACGAAGAAGCATCAACATAGATAGTTGATTCCAATTCATAAGTCAAAGTAGCTCTCTTAACCAATCTGTCTGGGGTAAAGATGCTCAAAGTGGCCTTGGAAGTGATGGAAGGACCACTGCTGATAGAACCACCATAAGTGATAGTCAACGTGTCATTGGTACCGATGGCAGTCTCGATGGAGACGTCGATGGAATCATCAGTGACGGTGACTTCAGCATTGATTTCTTGACCGTTCACGGAGACGATGGCGTTGGTGTATAGGAAGTTACCGACCTTGGAAGCAGCTAATGAAACTGAGGTCCATGGACCTAATTGACCTGGAATGGTACAGGTCCATTCTGGGACACCATCGTTCAATGCACCGGATAATTCTGGGGCGACTTCAGATGAAGAAGTGGCAGAAGATGAAGCACTAGATTCAACAGATGAGGAGGCAGAGGCTTCGGAGGCAGAAGCAGATGGAATGGAGGATTCAGCAGAACTAGAGGATTGAGCAGAAGATTCAGCAGAGGACTCAACTGGAGTTTCAGAGGAGGCATCAGAGCTTGAAGTAGATTCTTCAACAAATGATGATTCAGCAACAGAGGAGGATGGTGCAGAAGATTCAGTAGCAGAAGACTCAGAAGAAGCTTGAGAAGAAACAGGAGGGGAGGACTCACTCACAGAGTACTCAGAAGATGCAGCAGAGGAGATAACTTCAGAGCTTGAGTCAACAACAGAAGATTCAGAGGAAACAATTGAGTAACTTGAAGCATCAGAAGAGACCACAATGTCAGAAGAAGTATGGAAAACAGAGCTTGATTCCACAGAAGACACATCAGAGCTTGAGTTCTCAGATTCAGCATCGCCATTTGGTCTGAACTCGATCAAAGTGTTGATTGATTCTTGGTGAGTACAAGAAGCTTCAGTGTAACCAGCCCAATTCCCAGTAGCGAAACAGTAGTCGTAATCCACACCTTGTGTTAAACCTAGGTAGTAAACAGACAGTCTGGTGGTCAAACACGAGTAGGCATAGATGTACTTGACACCGTCTTTGGTGACTCTGATGACCAAGTTGTTAGCTTCAGCGGTTGGTTGGGTACCGTTCAAGATACCGTAGATACCTTGTTCCAAGTTGATGTAAGCATCGGATGGACCTTTCAATTTAGCAGCTTCACGGGTGGTGTTTGATAATAATTCAATACTGGTGACGTCTTCTTGATCAGATGTGAAGTTGAAGAAGAAATAAGTCTTGTGGAAACTGACACCGACATTTGGCAAAGCTTCGTACTTTTCAACCCAGGCGGTGAACTCAACCTCAGCAGGGTTGTTAGTAGCAACGGCGAAAGTTTGTGTCTTAGTTAAACAATCGGTGGCTCTACCACCAGAGGTGTAGGTGTAGCTGTAAGACAAGTCAGTGGTGACTGTGTGTAGGGAGGCAACGTGGTTACTGGTGCTCCAGGTGACAAGGGTAGAGGTTGATGAGGTGGATGTGGAGGTGGTAGATGTTGAAGTGGTGGAGGTAGATGAGGTTGAAGTGGTGGAGGTAGTAGTGGTAGATGAAGAGGAAGTAGAAGATGAAGAAGATGTTGTGGTAGTAGTCTCACAGTTACCTAGGTAGGAACAACCATCAATGTTGGTGTCAATGGTGTATGAGTCAGTTAGGGTGGTAGAACATCTCAAAGTACCAGTTGGTTCAGTAGACAAGGTAGAACATTCAGCCAAGGCAGATGACACATAACCACCGTAATATTTCCATAACGTCCAACCACAGTTCATACAAGCAGGGTAGTAGCTCTTGAAAGCGGAACCATCAGCACACAGACAGTCGTGGTCGTATGGACCAGAGTATGAGTTATCATCAGAACATTTTTGACCTTCGATGATTAGCAAACCACAAGAAGCATGACAAGCAATGGTAGCACAGTCGTCTTCAGAAGCGGCTAGAGCATATGCTTCGGGATCTGGATGACCAATGGCCTCGGCTTCAGCGTAGGCATCAGCGTAGGCTTGAGCAGCAGCGGCAGCCTGTGGGTTGGCTTTGGCCCATGGAAGTGAATCAGCACTAGGGGAGGCTAGAACTGAGCCTAGAGCAGCAAAAGCTAGAGCAAATGACAGTTTCATCTCGATGCGATGGTTTACTCAGATCAAGATTTGATAGAAAGCGGCCGATTGCATCGCTTATAAAGTGGAAGCAACACACCTTCGTACCGATAGCAGAATAGATGAGGATCGGCAGTGGTATTATTGGAGACACAGGGCTTGAGGCTTGAGCAGCAAGACCTAGGTGTCATTGGCCTTTTTTTTCAAAAACAATGACAGAGGACATGCAAGGTGTGATGTGAGATACCGGAGTTTATTATGGAAGTGAAATTTCAAGCATTTGAGGACCAAAAGGCGACCAAGAACGACCACTTAGTTGCTTGAAAGCGTACCAGATAGGCAAGAGGGAGAGTCCATGCTCTGGCAACAAGAAATCTCAGTAACTAGTCCCATGGAGCTTCTCTTTCTGCTTTAGAACAGTCTATTTTGTCACAACTCACAATTTTGTTATGTTAACTGTGGGATTTTCGCGCTTTTTCCGCGAAAACGTTTTTCCTCCGAAATAATTAACCAGCAGCGATGGGGCTCGAAACAGTCCGGTTTGAGGGTTTTGGGGAGGCCAATGCGTCGATATTTCTACTGGCTGTTCTGTGAGCTGGCTGTGTAGGTTCTCTGCTTCAGCTGGCCCTTCTTGGGATATCTTTCCGGGCACGAGAGGTGGCGCGAGGGTGGTTCTTTCGGGTTGTGCAGCTTTCGGGTGTCTTTTTAGTGCGCATGAGCCCGCAGGACCCTCTTAACTACGGAGACTTCGGCCACTTCTGGAGACACACAGCGGAACCAGCGGCCAGGCAGAGGCAGAAGTGGGCCGTGGTGGGCCAAGAACAGTGGTGGGCCAAGAACAGTGGTGGGCCAAGAACAGTGGTGGACACCGCCGACGCCACCGAAAAACTGTTCATGAAGCGGCTTGTGCAGTTTCGAGACGCAGAAAATAAAGGACCGCCCGTATCTGCTGTTCATCGCCCACTTCTGGAGCCTGGAGAATTTCCGGCCTCTCAGAGAAAACAGAATACCCCCAACGAAGGTGCCATCTTGGCTGCCTGGAAGAATAAGCTTCGCCGTTACGTACAGCTCGCTGCTGCCTCAAGAGTCAAGGTTCACCACAGGATGCAGAAGTATTAAGCTTATTATGAGACCTCCTACCCCATGGAAACAGGAATGGTTATCTGTGGCTCTCCCCATCTTGACACATCCTTATATTACTCGCATGAGGTGATGCTTTCTTGACATGAAAAATGTGTCAACTTCCCGAACTTTAGTCAAACAATGCTCCCATTTAAAGTGATAATGAGCATCGAGCACTAGCAGTGAGCATACGCTTTCGTCTACAATTTGACTAATTAGGAAACCCACCATGCCTAGTTGAGAACGAAACCAGCTCATAGCTCAAAGCCTTGAACTTGACAGAATGGGTATAAAGTCGAGTGGTTCCCATGCTTCTTCTCCTCTTTTTGTTTGCCACTTTCTCTTTATCCAAAAGGCTGAATTAGAATACCTACCCCAGAATGCAATTCTCCAACTTACTTCTATCATTAAATGCTGCTTCTATCGCCACTGCCGCTGCTATCGACCCAGAAGCCTCTTCTAATTCTACCCTAAGTTCCTCAGAATCCTCATCAGTTATTGTTAGCACCATCTCTGCTCCATACAACTCATCATCTATCTACAGTTCTGAATCTTCATCTGTTGCTTCCTCCTCTGATATCTCCTCTGAAGTTTCATCAACCACAACTTTGACTAGTACCAAGGAGTCAACCACCAAAGAGACTTCAACCACTAAGGAAACTTCAACTGATAAGGAAACTACCACCAAGGAAACCTCAACCAAGGAATCTTCCAAGGAAACTTCAACTGTCAAAGAAACCTCTACAAAGGAATCTACCTCTACCAAAGAGTCTACCTCCACCAAGGAACCTACTTCTACCAAGGAGTCTACCTCCACCAAAGAAACCTCAGTTGAAAAGACTTCTACCAAGGAAACTTCTACCAAAGAATCCACCAGCACCAAAGCCTCTTCCACCAAAGCTTCATCCACTAAAGCTAGCTCCACTGTCTCCTCAACCAAAACCTCAGTATCTGCTGTTGCTTCTTCAGTTGCCCCATCATTCGGTGGTGCTTTAGGTAAGAGTGGTGTTCCAGAATGGACTATCGACATTCCAGCGTCTTTAGGTCCATGGACTTCAGTTTCCATCACTGCCACCAAGAAGGGTTCCTTTGCTTACACCTCTGCCAAAGCTTCTGTTGGTAAAGCCACTTTCACTGACGACTCTGTCACTTATGAAACTACTGAACAAGGCGACTTGGAATTGACCTTCGGTGGTGCCTTCCAATCCGGTGCTGATGTTATTACTTCCACCGCTGTTATCACTATCACTACCCCAGACGGTAAGAAATTGGTCAAGAGAGCCGATGACACTTGGACTTTGGTTTCTACTCTAACTGCTGCTGCCTCTTCAAGTGCTTCCGCTACTACCAAAGCTTCTTCTTCCGCTGCTGCTGCCACCACAGCCACTACTTTGGTCACCTCCACCGTCACTGAAGAAGCTAACAGCACCACTGTTATCACAGTCAAATCTTGTTCTGACGACAAATGTACTGAAGTTCCAGTCACCACTGGTGTCACTGTCGTCACTACTACCATTGAAGGTGAAGTTACTGAATACACTACCTACTGTCCATTGACCCCTATTGCTTCCAGTTCTGCTTCCAGCTCTGAAGTCTCCAGTTCTGAAGTCTCCACCACCACTGTTGCCCCAGTTTCCAGTGCTGTCAACACTACTGAACCAGCTGTCTCCATCTCCACCATCGACATCTCCAACTACTCCAACTCTTCCAACTCAAGCACTACTGCTTCAATCTCCGCTTCTGAAGCTGCTGCTGCCAAACTAGCCGTTGGTTTCGGTGCTGTTGTCTTAGCCCTACTGGTCTAAGTGACTTCCAGTTAATGACCGTTATTATTTCTTATCATTCTACCATCTAGGTCATCTTCTATAGAGTCGCCGGTCCAGCTTTAGATTTCTCTGGACCGGGTGTTTGTGCTTTCCACTCACAGTAATTTAATGTTTAATACCCGTTTTGAATTGATGTAGATACTACTCTTAGTGACACATACGTGTGTACATACACACGCCACATATGCATTCCAAGCTCAATCACAACATGCTGTGCAACCAAAGACTTTCTGGGTTTCATCCATCTCCAGTAGTTCTTTTGCGTCGTTCCCCGATGTCTCCAGAATAAAGCTGCATGGCCATACAGGACCCTGAAAAGGGACAAAAAACGTTTCGACACCCGCTCACATCTGGTGCAAAGGGGCCAGATCAGGCAGTGGGAAGAAAAGGGGGTCGGGACATAAGTGGGGATGCGTATTATTTGAGCGTGTTTTGACTTTTGTAACGGCTGAAGGTTCGTCCTTTCGGGAAGTCGTGATGCCTAAAACAGATGGGAAGATGATCTATATTATTTGGTGATAAGGTGGAAAGTAAACAAACGATACGGCCGTTGGGAAACGTGGCCAGTACTACGAACGAGAGTGAGCGTTAGAAAGAGTACTCCAAAGCCCCAAAACACCTGAATAGAGCCTACATCTACTGACTTTCTCCTCTCTTTGTTTGCTCTGCCAGTACAAGCGAGCTCATACATAATCAGATTGGCCAACTTCTCAACAACATGCACGAAGAACGCACACAAAAAAATACGACTTCTATGTACGGTTGACTTTGGGCTTCTGTCATGCAAACATAGCGTGTCTTGCTTGATCAGTTGAGAGCCGGAGATGGAAGACGGGTGTTTGGACTTGGTATAAAGTAAACAAGTTTCCCACTCTTGGGATTAATGTCTTGAAGATCCAAAAGTACGCTGTCCCGCCAACAATGCAATTCACTCGTTTAATTCTATCATTAGGTGCCGCCGCTGTTGCCACCGCCCTTGCTGATCCAGAAGCCTACGCTGATGCTGATCCATTTGCCGTCGCTGCTGACAGTGCCTCATGTCCTCCAATCTCCTGTCACATCGCCTGTGGTGGTCTTGCTAAGGCCTACAGATTGTGTTCTACTTCAGGTTCTTCATACACTGGTCCATTCAATCACGACTGTGTCTGTGCTTCCAACTCAACTGCTGCTAGCTACGTTGATGCCTGTTTAGACTGTGGTTGGACCGTGTGGACCGATTACGAGTCCTTCTTGACCGCTGGTTTGGCTGAGTGTAGTAACCCAACTGAACCAACTGGTACCACCTCATGTGCTGCTGCCTCCACTGACGCCTCCTCTGCCTCTGAATCATCTTCCGGTTCTCATGTTATCACCATCTCCACTAGCGATGACATCTCCTCTGATCCCTCAAGCTTCTTCACCCCATCCTCTGAAGCCTCTGTTGAATCTTCCGTTACTGAATCCTCAGCTGAATCCACTGCCGTTGAATCTTCAGCTATCGAATCTTCAGCCATTGAGTCATCAGCCGCTCCATCATCAGCTGTTGAATCCTCCGAAGCTTCATCGGTTGCCTCATCCTCTGCTGCCTCTGAATCATCAGCTGCTTCATCTGCTTCATCAGATGCTCCTGCTCCAATCTTATCCGGTGCTCTAAACAACGGTGTCCCAGAATGGACCATTGACATTCCAGCAGCTCTAGGTCCATGGACTTCAGTCTCCGTCACTGTTTCCAAGACCGGTCTATTCGCCTACTCATCAGCTGAAGCCACTGTTGGTACTGTCTCCTTCACCGATGACTCTGTCACTTTTGAAACCGAAGAACAAGGTGACCTACAAGTCTCCTACGGTGGTTCCATCCAAACTGGTGCTGATGTTATCACTTCTACCGCTGTTATTACCGTTATCACCCCAGATGGTAAGAAATTTGTCAAGAGAGCTGAAGAGTCATGGACTTTAGTCTCCACCATCACCGTTGCTGTTGTTTCTGGTTCCTCATCCGTTATCTCTTCCTCTGCTGCCTCATCAGCTATCACCTCTGCTCCATTCACCAACGCTACCACTTCTACTGTCACTGAAGATGACCAATCCACCACTGTTATCACTGTTACTTCTTGTTCTGACCATGTCTGCACTGAAGTCCCAGTCACTACCGGTGTCACTGTTGTTACTGCCACCGTTGAAGGTGAAGTAACTGAATACACCACTTACTGCCCATTGACCACTGAAGCTCCAAGAACCACCGTTGTCACCATTACCTCATGTTCCGAAAACAAGTGTACTAAGGTTCCAGTCACCACCGGTGTTACCGTTGTCACTGAAGACCACACCACTTACACCACATACACTCCAATTGAATCCAAATCCGTTGAAACTGCTTCAACTTCCACCAGAACTTCAACCATCCAAGTTGTCTCCTCTTATGAAGGTGGTGCCGCTAAGTTGGCTGTCGGCTTTGGTGCCATGCTTCTATCTTTCTTGATCTAAGCTTGATAGCTTATGGTTTGTAGGGCTTGATGCTCTTATACGACTTCTTAGTTAGTTATTTGATATCCATCACGATGATTCTTGTAAGGCCACTTCTGCGGGAAAACCTATAGAGAACTGGTATAGGTTTACAAAGCTTTACTGCTGAAGCCAAGATTTTTATACGGCGCAGATGTATACAACGACTACAGATAAGTAACATATCGTGAATAACATAACATTTCCGGACAAGAAGAAACAAATTCATGTCCAAGCTAAAGACGAAATCAAGGTCACGTCGTCCCTTTAAATAAACAAGAAGGAAACAACCATGGCCAAGATCCCAGAACCAACCAATCTAACACCTTGACCTTCGAAAGTGGAGATCACAGCGGTGGTGGTCTTAGTAGAAGTGGTTGGAGCTTCAGTAGTTGGGTTGGTAGTTGGAGCAGTGGTGGTTGGAGCTTGAGTGGTAGGTTTGACGGTGGTTGGTTCAGTGGTCAATGGACAGTAGGTGGTGTATTCAGTGACAACACCTTCCTTGGTGATGGTGACAACGGTGACACCGGTAGTAACTGGGACTTCAGTACATTTGTTTTCTTCACATGAGGTGATGGTGATGACGGTAGTAGATGGGTCTTCTTCAGTGACAGTGGAAGTAACGTTAGCGTATGGAGCTTCAGTGGAGACACCGGATGAAGAGGCAGCACCAGAGGAGACAGCTTCAACGGTGACAGATGAGACTAGAGTCCAGGTTTCTTCAGCTCTCTTGACGAATTTCTTACCGTTTGGAGTAGTGACAGTGATGACAGCAGTTGAAGTTAGGACGTTAGCACCGGCTTGGATGGAACCGCCAAAGGTCAATTCCAAATCACCTTGTTCAGTGGTTTCGTAAGTAACGGAGTCATCAGTGAAAGTGGCTTCACCAGCAGAGGCTTCAGCAGAGGAGAAGACAAAGGCGCCTTCCTTAGAGACGGTGATGGAGACGGAAGTCCATGGACCCAAGGTGGATGGGACGTCAATGGTCCATTGTGGGACACCGTTGGCTAGGGCACCGGATAAGATTGGAGCAGGAGCTTCTGATGGGGTAGCTGATGATTCGGAAGAACCTTCAGAAGTGTGAGAACCGGATTCGGCTGGAGCGTCACTTGTAGCAGAAGTTGGAGCAGCAGAGCTTGGTTCACCAGATTCAGCTGGAGCTGAGGATTCTGGAGCAGTGGTGTTTTCAACTGGGGATGATTCAACTGGAGTGGATTCAGCTGGTGAGTCTGAAGTGTTGGTAGTTTCACCAGTGGTTTGTTCAGTGGTCTGATCAGTAGTTTGTTCAGTGGTTTGGTCGGTAGTGTTGGTGGTTTCTTCAGTAGCAGTGGTGGATGACTTAGTGGTAGTGGTTTCACAGTTACCCAAGTATGAACAACCTTCGATGTTGGTGTCAATGGTGTAAGAGTCGGTCAAAGTGGTAGAACATCTTGAAGTACCAGTTGGTTCAGTAGACAAAGTAGAACATTCTGCTAGGGCAGAAGAAACGTAACCACCGTAGTATTTCCATAGAGTCCAACCACAGTCCATACATGGAGCGTAGTAGCTCTTGAAAGCAGAACCATCAGCACATAGACAGTCGTGGTCGTATGGACCGGAGTAGGAGTTATCATCAGAACATTTTTGACCTTCGATGATTAGCAAACCACAAGAGGCGTGACAGGCGATGGAGGCACAGTCATCAGCAGAAGCAGCTAAGGCGTAGGCTTCTGGGTCAGCGTGACCAATAGCTTCTGCTTCAGCATAGGCATCAGCGTAGGCTTCGGCAGCGGCTAGAGCTTGTGGGTTAGCGTTAGCCCAAGGTAAAGCATCAGCGTTTGGAGCAGCAATGACTGCGGTCAATGAAGCGGCAATGGTTAGAAGTGAGCGAGTGGACAACATAGCGAGCGACTTTCCCTTTCAAGTTTACACAGAACTGAGCTATCGTAAACAATGGGTGTGATGTCAAAGGTTTATATACGACTTGGACTGAAATAATTTAGCGCTGGGACAAAACCTAAAATGGAGGACCCGTCTGCAGTGTTGAATGCAGCAGCAAGACAAGACAACTCGGCTACTGTGCGTGTCATAGCAGCAGCTGTATATGGTCCTAAAAGTGGGCCAACACCCGAGTTTTCTGGTTGTGGAGAGAGGCATAACGCGACGGTTGAAGGCACTAAACGAGATGGGTAGAAAGGGTCCTTTTGATATCCGAAGTGATCGAGCTTAAAGCCTGAGGGATCCATAAACCATAGACCCTGTCCATCACTTTCACCGAGCATCAAGCATAAGCCCAATCAACACCCAAAACTTTCCCCATTCAGGCCTACTTCCTAGATAATTGGCACTTTTCGGTGTTAAAAAGAGGTGAATTTCCAAGATTTTTTCTCGGCCGTACTTTTTTTTGGCATGATGCATCAGTGATTTTTTATTTTCCCGAGACCTGTTCACTTCTGGGGGCGTTGTCTTCTCTATGGGACCAGTCTCTGGACAAAAAGTGTTGATCTGTTGGTAAACAAACTGTGGGGATGTGTTTATATAGCTGACTTAGGTTGTGAACTACACTGGGAGTGTAATGCAGTGATGTATTGAATGATCAGTATAAAGATGCAATAAATATGATGGGATCTTAAATAATGTGGGAATAGTGAATAGTTTAAGTAAATAGTGAGACTTCTCTCAAGCAGCACCAAAGATGATTTGATAAGAGGTATAAAGCATCGAAGCCAGGCCAACGACAACCAAAGTGATGTCCAGTGCCTTGCCCTTGACATCGTTTTCAGCGACACAGGATTTCAAATGTAGCAATGGAGGATACATGTACACTAATGGGATACAGGCAAAGCAACCGACAAAGGACACAAACTTATCCAAATCATTGGCACCAAACCAAGCGATGTTGATACATAACAGCACAAACACCGTACGTAGAGTGTTCTTGGACCATTTCACCTTAGTGTTGTTCTTCCCCGTGACACTACCAAAGATCTTCTTTTCAATGATGGCAATGGCTGGGAAGATTTGTAATGGAGTGGAAAGCAAGATGGCTAATGAGTAGAAGAATTGGATGAAGTTGACAAAGATGTTGGATTGTGGTAAGTTTAACAAAATGGCAGTTTGGGTGTTCTCACCATAGGCCAAATACCCAATAACAGCCACCAAATTCATCAAGATGGTGATTGTGACAATGACAAGACCAAGAACCATTGGGAATTTCTCAGGATTACGCATGGAGTCCTGGATAGGAATGATTAAACCGATCCCTTCAAAGGCAAAGATAGCTGTCCCGATGAACAATGAGAATTTTGATTCATTGATCCACAAATTGACAGGCTTAGCACCATTGAAGATCAATTCCTTTGACGTGAAGAAAACAATGATGATCAACCCAACAAAGATGAACCCATTGGCGATTAGGGCAGGGAATGACAGTTTGGCAACGTTTCTGATGAATGATAATGGGATGAAGATCAATGTTTGTAAAATGAAGAACCATTGTGGACTCAAATCCCAGCCTGTGACATTACGCACAAAGGCACCCAAGTTCTCCGAGGAGAAGATGATATAGGCACAACTGAACCCGATCTGGGTCAATGCTAACGAGAACAAAATCAAATTCTTCATCCAACCACCATATAGCCTAGCACCGATATCACCAAAAGAGGAAACATTCGTAGCGTTCTTGGACTGAACAAGGATGTAGTAACAGTAGTAAGAGTAGACACCAAACACTGTAAGCATACCTAAACTGAAGAATAACCCACCATTGGCAAAACCTTTAGGTAGGAAAATGATACCTGTACCGATGAATGATTTCAACATGATCAAAAAGGCCTTCATTGTCGAAGTTGTACCCTTGGCCTGGTATTCCTTGATATGTTGGCTTCCTAACAATGGTGATTCTTCATCGATGGCAATACTCCCATTGGAGCTCATAGCAAAGAAGTCATCCTCGAAATCTTCACCGGCGAAATGACCATAGATGTATAAGAACTCCATAAAGTTCTTTGTCAAGAAGGGCACCTGCTTCAGCTCCTCGTCGTTCAGAATGGCTCTCTCACGAGCCTTGTTGACGATGAATTCACGTCTGAACCCACCAGGGACGTTCAATGCCGATGCCGTGGAGCCTCTTCTCTCGTTGTACAGATCAGAGGCGGATCTGACCTTCTTCAAAGGGTGCAGCGACGACGAGTTGGACTTCTTCTTCATGTGGTGTGTGATGTCGCCGCCCTCGGAGGCCAGCCCTTCGTTGAAGTACTGTGAGGTGGTGGTGTTGATGGCGCTCTGCTCGCTCTGGTCAGTCTGGAAGGACGGGTTCTCAACGTCGACGAGCACTTTAGGCGGCGGCGGCGTGCCCGCGGAGGAGAGGGACACGGCGTCGTTTCTGAGGGACGAGAGGCCGTTGTCGTTCATGAAGAGGGACCTGGCGCGTGGGCTGCTGTCCAGCTCGTTGAAGATCGGGGAGCTGAGTCTGGCGGTGCTCATCCTCCTGGAGTTGTCTGTGTAGGAGGGCGTCTGTGACGAGTAGCTGCCCGCGGCGGAGGCGGAGTGCTGTGCCCGCTTCCGGTCGATGTATCTGGGGGTGGCCATTGGTCGGTGTGTGTGGTGTATGGTTTGTGGTTTGTCTGTGTTTTGGTGGCGTTTCACTTGTTTATTTAGTTTAGTTGTTTATCAGCCTTTCGTTTTTATCAGCTCTGATAAAGAACGGAAATCGTTTCTGTTACGGCGACTGCCCGTTCGGGAAGTACTTCCGAAGTGGGAAAGGTTACGAGCCAGGGCGGAAACATGTGGTACTTCTAGGGTACTTTGTTCACTGAAAGCTATAGACACGGTGCTAATTGGTGGTCCTCTGCAGCCACTCGGGAGCTTTCTCTGGGTCCACCTGTATACTGTTCTTGTCAAACGCCTCAATCAGCAACTCCACCAGGATTCTACCACCTCTGGAACCGGTGAATCTTCTGTATTCTTCACTCACTGTGGACAAGTTCCAGCCCTGCAAACGTCTCAGACACCCAATCACGGTCCCTGTTCTGTGTCTCCCCATACCACAGCACACCAACAGCGGGTAGTTCTCTTTATCCGTGATGATGTTCAATGCCTCAAGGATACTATTCTCTGTTAGACCGTCCCATGGGTTATTGTCACCACCACCGTCAGGGTTGATACCGGCAAAGTGGAGATTGATCTGTTCTGCCTGGACGAACTCGATGAACTCGTCCAGGGGGTCCTCGGACGCGAGCCACACGATACTCTTGAGGTTCAGTTCCTTCAGGAAGTCAAAGTTGATTTTGGACGGTTGACCCGATCTGTACAGCTGTCTCTCGACGGGGCAGAAGTTCAGCGGTGGAACGATCCGGGATTTCGGTGGGCGCGATATCGTCACGGTGGTCTCTTCAGTGGCCATTCTGCGATTTGTGAGTGTCGGTTGTGCTGTATTGTTGGCTCTAAGCTGTTCTTCTGGCTACTCCCATTTCTATCCAGCTCTTTCAGATAATTTCGCGAATTTTCCAAATTTGAACGATTTTGTTCAAACACGTACACCTACAAACCGAATCACTTTGGAAACTCACTCTCAGAACACATACAAATCACACACAATGGCTCCAAAGAAGAAGTCTGCCGTGCCACCAACCGCCACCGCCACAGAAACTACCGCAGCCAAGTCCACGCCTGTGGACTTCATTGCCGAATTCAGCAAATCCATCAACACAACCGTCAACGAATACTTCAACACACTGACACCAAGATTGGTGCTAATCGACATCTTTCTATTCTTCCTTGTCGTTGTCGCCTTGATCCAATTCGTGTTTGTCATCCTGGTTGGTAATTTCCCATTCAATGCCTTCCTTGGTGGGTTCATCTCCACCGTGGGCCAATTCGTGTTAACTGTGTCATTAAGATTACAATCTGTGCCGGAAAACAAAGGCATCTTTGGTAAGATCACCCCGGAACGTGCTATTGGTGATTACATATTTGCCAGTTTGATATTGCATTTCATCATCTATCACTTCATAAATTAAAGAAAAGGGGAAAAGAATCATCGCTGGACAGAGGAAATATACACACGACTTTTTTTGCTAGAGAATGTTTCGTAGACAGTACAGCTTATTTTTAAATCAACGTCCTTCAATTGGAGCTATATAATCAATATAAATCACCCATCTTAAGGACACATTACTAGGCATATAGATAGACAAAAAAAAGCAGCAGTCAAATAGTAAACAATTCATAGAACAAACAAAAAAAAAAATTAATATCGTACACAGTACAATGACAAACCAAAAAGATCAAAAAAACCACATCTTCAAAACTTTTCTTGTCAACAACATCCAACACACAACTTCACTTCATCAATCAGACAATGACACAACAACCACTGGTCTTTTCAGGTTTGGTGACATGACCACCTTCACTTTGTTGAGCTCTAGCTTGTTTCTTTGGAGTGCTGTCTAATTGTTGTGTGTTATCAGTTGGTTGTTGCAACTGCTGCTGTTGAGCTTGTTGCTGTTGTTGTTCCTTCTGAGTTATTATCTCCTGGACAGGTTTGTTCTTATCTCTAATCTTTCTAACCAAATCATGGAATGCTTCATCGACATTGATACCTTGTTTAGCACTGGTCTCCAAAAAGGCACAGTTGAACTGTCTAGCCAATTTCTCACCTTCTTCGAAACTCACGGATCTTTCCTCAGTAAGATCGGATTTGTTCCCGACCAATAAGATTGGCACAGAATCGGTGTCTTTAACTCTCAAGATTTGTTGATAGAAAGTGGACAATTCATTGAATGATTCCCTTTCAGTGACAGAGTAGACCAATAGGAAACCCTCACCGGTACGCATGTATTGTTCTCTCATGGCACTGTACTCTTCTTGACCAGCGGTATCCAAGATATCCAACAATGCCACCTCGTTGTCAATGGCCACTTGTTTTCTATAGGAATCCTCAATGGTTGGATCGTACTCGTCCACGAAATGGGACTGGATGAATTGGATGGTCAGCGCGGACTTACCGACACCACCGCCACCGACAACCACCAGTTTGTACTCTTTCACCGTGTGATTGTTCTGTTGGACATTGTTAGTATAAGTTCTCGGTAGTTGAACTGGAATTTTTTCCCGGCAGTGTCTATAGACAAGGTATGAACCCTGAAACATCACCAAAGGGAAAACCTCCACTCTGAGGAAATACATACATTAGCCATCTTGTAATTTGTAGTCTCTTTGTGATTAATGTGAAATGAAGGTCTTTGAAACGGTCAATTACTTCTGTGTTTCAATGATCTCGATTTATTTGTGAACCTTGGAAATAGGATAAGTTTCAAAGGGAAAAGGGGACAGATTAACAATTCTAGCTTGAAATCCGCTGCAGACGCGATTGAAAATAGTTGGAATGGGGAATAGTTGGTAGAGCAAAGAGTGACACAAAATAATCCGCTAAGAATGGTAACCCAATGGTTGAAATGGTGCTAAATTCCCTGCACTTTCGTTAAAAGGCAGTAAAAATTTAGGAATTTTTTTTTGCACTTCTCGAAGTTGAAACTGTAGAAAAATTAATAAGTCGCGAGGAATCTGGCCGAGAAATCAGGTACCAACCTCAAAATATCGAGATCAAGAGATTCCACTACAAAGAGCTTCCATTTGCCACTTATTGAATGTGTACTAATTCTCCAAGATCCCCCAGAACTTCTCCACCCCGTGAGACCCGTCTTGTTTCCAATAGTCGTCCGAAGCTGTGAAAAGAATCGTGTCGGGACCCAACGTCTCCACAATGGACTTCAAGGCTATCAATTGGTTGTCCTTGGACGGAACAGCATGATCACCAAACTTCTGACCTCTGGTTGGCCAACCAGTTTCGGCCACTAGAATCTTCTTCCCATTTCTACCACACACATCGTTAAGCATATCCAATTGCTCTTTCAACCAAGGACCAGCCTCCTGTGGTTTGACATTCCCATCCCAATATGGATGTGAATTGACTGCAATGTAATCCGATATATCGCATAGTTCCTTGTTGTTCAACATTGCAACTAAAGTGTCTGTGGACACAACTGGTCCTTGATAACCTCTAGCTCTTAACAATGCTTTGGTCTTTAACACAGCTTCTCTAACTTGTGTTGGGTTGTGATGGCCAAAATTCACAACTTCATTACCGACACTAACTGTATAGATCTTGTTCCAATCACCTTGACCGTCTTTAGCAACAGCACTAGCAAGATAGTCCACTGAACTTTCAATCTTATCAAAGTAGTAGATACCAGCAAAAAGCTTTTGATTGGGGGCCATGTTTCTCAAAACTGCACCAGCACCATTACAATCTGTATCATAGATTCTGATGACTTCAAAATCTTTCAACTTCTGGACATCAGTTTTCATCTCCTCTTGGGGTTTACAATCACCAGCTGTAGCATAGAACGAATATGACATACCCTTAGCGCCTTTAACAACGTTGTTAACACCAATTGTTTTCAATGTTTCCAAATATTCATCTGAATAGACGTCAGCGGGCAAGACTGGTCTAGGTCCATCATTTGATTCTCTTTCCTCCTCTCTTTCATGGTCTTCAAAAGTGAACTCATCATCACCTTCTTCGTCTTCATCATTCTCACCTTCATTGTATTGACCATAGTCTTCATCTTCGCTTTCATCATCTCCAACTGATGACTCTCTTTCCCATTCATTATCATCTTCATCCACTTCTTCGAACTCCTCTGTATACTCATCTTGTACAGGTTCATCCAATTCACCCCATTTCTCGTATTCTTCAGCATCCATTTCTTCAATCTTATCCCAATCTTGTAGCTCATGTTCACCGTCATTCAACAAGTAGTCTTTCGGATCAAGGTTGTTCAAGTCATCGAAATCAGGTGTCCGCGGTTGAGGGGATGGGGCAGCATGGTTATGAGGAAAGGAGCCGTCTGGCATGAATGTGTCTAGAGGTAGTGGTAGTGGCTGATTTGGATATGTTTGAATGGGATTTGGTTTGGTGGGAACATGGTGATGTTTGCGACTGGACTTTGGTTTCTTGAAGGAGTCCTGCCAGTCATCAGACTTGACGAACGAGAAGCATAGTAGAAGAAGGAGACCTGAAGGTAGTTGCATTGGGAATGAACTCTCATGAACAGTTCGATTACCGGGTGGAAGTTGGTGTAGGCAGACTAGCAGTGGACTAAACGTGGGGAAACTCGAAAACAACCAAACTTTCAAAGGTAACAACCACAAAAACCACCGTAACTAGAAGCGACCAATACCGAAACGTTTCTGTGGATACCAAACATGCAGTCACTTTTGAGCCGCAAAGATTTCAATCAAACCCACAATTTTGAGTGTACACAAAACCACAATGGTTGAAAACATAGAAAAATCTCAAATCATTAAACAAGTTAAACACAAAGGCGTAAACAAAAAACCGTTCTCTAGAATACCCACAGTCCAATCACAATGACATCATAGCTTTCTTTGCTTTTTCAATCTGGAAGTACACTCATCACAGTACCATTTACCCTTAGGCAGAGTAGCTAGACCGATACAAGGCAAGTGGAACCATTCTCTCTTACAGTCATCACCATCACAACCCACCATTTCACCATAGGACACTTGGTTACAGTAACAGTACAGTGGTTCATCTGAGCTAACTGCTTTTGGTCTGATCTCTTCCTCTTCGGCAGTTGCTGGTTTCTTCTTCTGTGTTTGACGACGTTTGTTGGCAGTAGAAGGAGTGCCTGGGCGTGAGATTGGAGTCTCTTCTCTTAGAGCTTGTGAGACAGACTGAGTAGCAGCTTGTTGTAGTGTTGGGGTGGCTGATGGGGTGTTGGATGTAGTTTTTCTCTTTTTGTTGTTAGATGTGGTAGTGGCGTTTGCAGTAGTTGGAGTGGCAGCGGAGGTGGAAGGGGTACCTTCTCGGTCTTTTCTGCCCTTAGCACGGGATGAGGAGGATGTTGGAGCCTTCTCGTCATCCTGTGGACCATTGGCGGCTTTTTTAGCAGCCAAAGCCTCTCTTCTGCTTTCACTTCTCTGTGATTGAGCTGATTTGTTGTCAGGGCCCTTTGGATCTATCAAAATAGCAGGGTGGTTCAAAGGACCGTACTTGATGCTCTCAGGGATCTCATTTTTGAACACCAGTTCGAAGTCATCGTTGATACGATCAATGTATGTCACTGTCTTGTCAGCGGCGATTGAGGCAACGTGCATCTTTTCTTCCAGACATGGAAGCAAGTCTTTGATAAGTTTGGAAATCTCCTGAATCTGGTCTGTTCTCTTCTGCTTCAACTCCGGCTTGTTTGGAGTGGCCTTGAACTTCTTGATCTTGTAGTTCAGCGCTGGCACTAGGGAGACGCATTTGGCGTCAATCTCCTTCAACAGGGTGAAGTACCGTATGATATCCAGTGGGAGGGCCTCGAAGGCATCAGTGACATCGTTGAGCCCTGGAAAGATTTCAGTCGGCTTCTGTGAAGGCTTAGTGATACTGCCGTAGCGGTGAGTGCGGGCGCTCAGTCTCTGTGAGCGTGGTCTCAGCGGCAAATCAGACATTTGTGAGGTTGTAGCGGTGGGACTTGTGAAACTTCCTCAACATAAAGCCTGTTTTTCAGAAGCTGTAATTGCGAATACATAAAAATTCGCGAAAATCTCAAATTCCGACCAGATCCCCGGAACTATGCCTCGGCCGAGATTCTGGATTTAGCCACCGCGCTTAAATCATCAACAAATCGTTGTTGAGTTTTGAAGTTGGAAAGCTTTGCCACCTTCGAAGTTTCTAGAGAGAGCATGGAACAAAGTCACATTCACAACAACAATGTCAGACTCTAGAAGCTGCTAAGTACTCCTTTTCACTTCACAGTACTGGCACTGCGATGCTGGTTTTGTGGGTTTCAAACCACAATTGGGAAATACTACATTCCTTAGACAACACCCGCCACCCTTCAAAATCTACAAAAGACATCAAAAAACAAAGTCCACAATGTATCCAAGAACCGTTTCATCCAACTGTTGTACAATCGCTGAAATTAAGAAGATTACTGCTTTCAAAAAGTTGGTTTTGACCTTTGGTGATGATTATGTCGGTATTTTTCAATCAGACGTACCATTGACGGTTTCCAGCTCATCGAAGATCACGGTGAAGACATTTCCTTTCACATCGGCCAAGAGATATGTGACAGGAGGGACTGCACAAAGCCAACGTTTCTGTGAGTCTGTTGCTCATTACACGGGAGTTACCACTAATACCGAGAAGTTGTTATTCTTTGTTGGTCAATGTGCCAGGTACCTTGAATCGGTCAGAAAAGATAACTTGCTCTACTACAAGAAGAACCATCAAAATTGCCAAAGAATTGAAAACGATTTCAAAGAAGGTATTGCACGTTTGTTTGAGAAGTCAGTACGTTCTGAAAGCAATTTGTTAAGAGCATCATTAACAATCCTATTGGCTAATGTGATTACAGAACTACCAAAAGTTTTTGCTCATGCTTTAAATCTGAATGAAGAAGGTGACCATCATGCCGCTGAGACTGAGATTCAAGCGGTGGAAGAGAAACTAACCAGATTCTTGACTGGTGTTGAAAAAACCTTCTTTGAGGATGAAGCTGCCCAACCCCATCAACTCGGAGGTACTGGCTGAACAGGAGCCTCTCACAACCTGTGCTTTCACCCCATTAAAGAGAAGCTTGGGGGTTTAATTACTTTTTTCTGTCACTGTTGGTTACTGAGTTTCACACTTTGGTGCTGTACTACTCAAAACGGTATTGTTGGTAATGTGTACTTTGAAAACCTTTGGTCAATGTATTCCTGTAAATTATATTAAATATGGGTCACATTCATCTACTAGATCATAAGTTGTAGACTCATTGATGATTTCTTTGTAATCAATACACTCATCTAGCTGGCGTTGGTAATTGCTTACTATACCCTAGCTCCCAGCGATAGTTAATAATATGTGGTATATTATCAGAGAGTGTCCACCTTCGACTTAAATTAAATCGCACGGTTCTTGATAATTGAAAGCATTTGTTTGTGTGGTGACTCCAACTTTTGGTAAATAAGAATGTTGGGACACAGCACTTTTCTTAAGGAAATACGCCCTAATGCAATTCTTCTTTCAATATCACAAGCTTCTGTTGTGACTCTCTCCAAAATCCTTTGTCTTAATGGAATCGTAACCTTGAAATCATGGACCGTATTCAGTGTGATATTGTTCTGGCCAAGGTTTAACCGATCGAAAATAGCTATCTTGATGGACTCATGGAAAGGGATGGGGGAGTTACCTTCTGTAAACACAGCATAAACTTGTTCAGGTCTGTTTTTTGCCTGCAGAAAAGCTTCTTTGAACTCTTCGAGCTCATGGTCATCATAATCGCAAGTGTAGTACTTTCCTGTTTTCAAGTAATTGTTGTAGTCAAAAATGTGAAATGAGGGAGCCCATAGTTGTCGACTATAACCCAATGTTGGTGTGAAGATAAAGAAGTTGTCAGTGACTGACAAAAGTGACTTGACCTGCTGAGAACCAATTAGGCCCTCAGAAAGCTCAGATCCATCGATACATAGCCAAAGAGAGATCACTTTGGAAATTACTGGTTTGAGATGCCACATGCGATTCAACAAAGTGTATAGCCTGACATCCTCTTGGGATGAGGGATCAAAACCAAGCGCCGATATGATAGCTCTGCTGATATGATCAGGAAATCTGGGAACAAGAGGAGGGGCAACGATAGCTTTCTGCGTAATTCTTGATCCTCTCTTGGTAGCTTTGGCTTTAGAATTCTTCTGGCTTTTGGTCATGATGAGTGAGCGACTGATGTTTTGGCAGGTAAAGAAGAGTAAGAAGGTGGAAGAGGGATATTCCTGGCATTTTATAGTCCAAAGAAAGATGACTGTGAGTTGAATTAGCTATCGAAATCGAAAAAGCCTCAGTAACTGATAGTGTGTCCTAAAACAGCTCATTGAATCGAACCAATTTGGTCTCATCGCCAACCAGCCGTATGTTGTAAGACACAGGAAGATGATCTTTCGAAGGACCTAACGCAACAGCACGCGGAAATGAAAATGAGGCTTTGGGGTCTGGAGCCTGCAAAGCAATGGAAGGGAAGAGTGGGTTTCTGGATGATCTGATCAGTTTTGTGGCTTTAGCAGGCCCTACTTGTTTGATAGTTTTGTTTCTGTCAGCAGCTGTGTTGAGCTATTAATTTCTGAATTTCCGATCGGAAAGCTTCTCGGCCGAGATGTCTCTGTGGACCTGTACAACGTCAACTAGGTACCTCAACGGTCTATATATAAGAATCTAACACAATCAAGTTATCCAAGCCAAGCAGCCGGTATGAGCTACCAAAGACTTAAAGATCTCTTTTGGTCTGCGATGACTCTCTTTATCATCCCAAGATGGGGTGCTTCTAAAACCTCTGCAACCAGCCTGCCACGAAGCAAGACTTCCGGAACTGTTAGTAGAATCGCCTCTCTGTCAAATCTCTCATTGATTCTAATGACTTCTTTCCTTATCACTGCTAGGATGCGCTCTCGGTTTGGTACTCTTACTTTGAAACTTGGCGTATAGGACACCTCGATATTGTTTTGGAAGAACTCCATCTCAGAGAGGATACAGCATTTTAAAGCTTTCTTGAATGAATCACGGTACGAGATGCCATCCACCACAGCAGTGTAAACCCTGTGTGGCTTATACTTAGGGGTGAGAATACGTGTCTTGAAGTCTTCAGACTTGATACCTTGCTTGTAACCATGTGTCTCATAATTCTCAGTTTTCAGGTAGTTCTTGTAGTCAAAGATCGCAAACGCTGTCGCTCCCCAAATACCATTACGGGAGAAACCCCTCCTTGGTGTGATGATTATGAAGTTTTCAGTGACCTTCATTAGTGACTTAATCTGCTCCGAAACAATAATATGGTTCGATAGCTCAGATCCGTCAATACAGAGCCAGATAGACACATAATTTTGGATGATGGGTTTCAAGAAGTTGATGCTGTTTAAAACATTGTAGGTCTTGACATCTCGCTGTGACAAGGGATTGAAGCTAAGATTGCGAATAATAGACTCGTTGATGTGTTCAGGAAACCGGGGAAGCAATTTTACAGCGCATGCACGTTTGGCGGATCCTTGGGAGCAAGTGCCACTAATGGCTTTTTTGATAGCTCTTCCTCTAGCCTTTTTTTTGTTGTTTCCTCATGAATGATGGTGTGGAATGAGAGCTATGCTAAAGGCTACAAACTTAAAAGAGTAAAAGAGTTTAATTAACGCCATGAGGCAATTTTAGCCTTTGCTACTTAGCTGCAGGTGGATCGGAATTTTTGTGATCACCGCATATGGTGAAGCGCCTACAAACTAGCCCATAAAAGATTGTCAAATGCAATGACATGACTCTATCAACAATGCAGGGAGGCGAGCGATTTCACTCTTCTGAAACCTTCCAGCTGGCTACAAGCTGGCACAGAAAGCGCTCAGCTGCGGATGAGTTTACATAACCTCTCAACTCTTCCTCGATCATCTTTAGCATCTCGAAATGGGACCGTTGCCGCCTTTTAGTGATCGCTCTCCTCTTCAACTCCACTTCAGTGAGAAGTAGTAACCTATCATCTTCACCATACTGTCGCTTGAGCCTGGCTATGTCGGTCCTCAGGGAGGCTAAAAGTCGCTCTCGATGGGGAACTCGAACCTTCAATTGGAGATATTCAACTCCTATCTTATTAGAGCCTAAGTCTAAGTTGGGAATGATATTCTCTTTCACGTCGTCTTCAATAGAAATGTTCGTTGAGCTTCCCTCAATAGCTATACAATATATCTTCTCAGGCGCGAATGCTTTCGAGGAAAGCCTTTCTTTCAGAAAGTTGACACTCATGCTGCTGTAGCCATTTTCTGTAGGAGCCCTCAGATAGTTCTTGTAGTCGAATATGGCCAGTTTCGACTTGTACCATATGTCAAAATAGTTTCCTAAAATTGGCGTTATAATGAGGATGTTATCTGTCTTTGAAAGGAGGGACTTCACGTGTGGTGAAGTGAAGACGTGACTTGACAACTCTGACGCATCAATACGTATCCAAAGAGCAAAAGTTTTCAAAATCATGTCTCTGAGGTAACCAATTTTGTTCAGTATCCCATAGAGATTCACATCTCTCTGTGAGGTTGGATTGAATCCCAGTGTTCTAATTATTTCCTCGTTGATGTGTTCTGGGAAACGGGGCAGTTGAATCTGTCCGGCATTATTGGGTACATCGTTTGACCTCTTGCTAATACTATTATGAGGTTTAGGCTTCTGATTCTTTCTTGATTTCGTCATTTAATTAGTGAAGTATCCCTTGTATGTAATGGGTTAGCCACGAGGGATAAAGATTGAAATAGATTCAAATTAGAATACGTCATGTAAATTTTGGATCATGAGCGAGGAAAACAACTCATGCTGTCGATGGAGCAGCAAATATCGTAACATGACGAAATGCGAAGAGAGCATAAAGAAGGGGATCAGCAAGAGTACGAATCGAAGGATCCAGCCTATACGATATTCTACTGCTCAGTGCGCTCGCCGTCAATAGTACTATGAAATATGCAAAATGTATGTATTCTAATGTTGGTGTGAGCAACTGCAATTGTTGTAAAAGTTCTCATCATCACTGAAATCGTCACTATCATCATGGTCATGGCTATGATCATGGTCACACAAAGCAGCAGTATACTGAAAGTCTAGCCTTATCACACCTTCGTCATCTTCAAACTTGTTCAAATCCTCATCACCTTTCAAGAGGAGACCTGTGTTTGGGTTCAGCAGTTGAACATCTTCAATTTCCTTGTATAAATCCTCAGCGATTCTCTGATGGAGAAGTGATAGTATCTTTGGCTTGTCAGCTTTCACGCGGTACGATAGACCAATGGTACCGATCTTGACAGTTTTGTACTTAGCGATGATACTGTCCTCGAGCACTGGTTGGATATCACTGAAAATGCTGACTTTCTGTAGTGAAGCGACTTCTTTCTCTAATTGCGTGATGCGGGCTTGGAGCTCAGCGATGTCTGACATCTTTAATGGATGAGTGTAAAGGGTGTTGGTCTGGTTATGAAGGGCTTTCGGTGACGCTGATGCACTTCACTGTGACTGATCCAACTTTTTTTCTTGCCAGAGTTGGCCATACCAAAAGCACGTAATTTAGCGAACAAAGAGGCTTCGGGCATTGGCACCGTGAAGTTTGTAGGGCTCTCAGATGAAGCAATGTAGCCAGACAAGTCGCGTGGTCTTCTTCATTGTTGACTGCAGACTCCAGAGCACAATCGCCGTTTCTAGAGTAGTGTACTTAGTCAATTCCAAGAGACATTCCGATCTGTAGTGATCACAAGACCTTATCTAGACCTACCACCATCAAAAATCACCCCAAATCACACAAATGTGCTACAGTAACCTTCTATAAAGAATGTATACTAAGGCCTATATCAAGAAACCATACAAAAACTCCAAAACAATACAAAAAACCCTAGACCAAAACGTGTAAAAAGAACCATAATAGCTAAACTAGCCCCTTATCTCAAAGCGAGCATTTCCAGTGAGGAAACTTACAATAGGAAGGCAGCTAGACCAGCAACAACAGCGACACCAGCGACGTTTGAGCCAACAGCTGGGGCAGCGTTTGAGGAAGTACCGTTGGTACCGTTGGAGGCGTTCAAGACAACGACTTGGTCGAATTGTTCAACAGAAGCAGCAACTGGAGCTTCAACGGCTTCGACAGCGTTGTTTTCAGCTGGAGCAGCGTTGTTTAGGAAAGAGGTGGCTTGTAGGAAGGAGGCGACGACTTGTTGGATTTGCATAACGAATGACTTTTGAGCTGTGTGTGGTGGAAGATGGTGATAAAGGGAGCAATTTTTTAGTACGGAAAATTTTTATACATCCAGCAATTCCATTAGTACTGTCCTGATAGGGAACGGGTTTAGATTTGGCAACACACGGCTACAATGGCGAAATTGGGAGCTAGAAAAGGCAGAAATGAGTTGTTTACGCGTTATGGGAGGCAATTAACGCGTCTTCCTTGTCCGAAACATCACTGCTGGCTTTTTAAGCTCCCTTTACACCTCATTTCGTTATCTTTTTGAGCCCACATGTCAAAGTTATAACCTCTGCTATGCATGGACACGCAAAAGATGCTTATATTGAACCCAACAACTTTCCAATTGTCATGATATGTATATTTGAGTCCACAGCGCTCTAAATCTGGGCTCTCGATCTTCAAGAGTGAATTTTGCGTCCTCAGTGGCGCTGTAAAGTTCTTACCATTTGTATACTGATTTCTATAGTGGTGTGGCTCCTACCAGGATCTATTTGCTGCCCTTACCAATATTCTCGGCTGTGCCCCTACCAAAATGCGAATTTACCGAGATCTATACCAAAAAATGGACATGCCGGTGCCCATACGCCAATGTTTGTTTTTATGTTTCCACTGTGGTAAGGCAGTATCAGTGGTACTCGTAGAGCTTACACACTGGATACCTACCACAGTGGAAACGCACTATCAAATAGTGCTTATATTTTAACCACCAAAACCACCATAAAGTCTTGCCGCGAATTTCCCTTTAGTGTCTCTACTTTGGCGGTAAGGCTCAAGAAGCATCTATCTTAATGCTATCCTTGTGGTCCACTGCCCCAGAAGCTGAGCCCACTAAAGGGAAACTGCCAACAAAAAATGAACCTATGATCAGGTCCAGCGTCCTAGATATGGCAATAGAAGCCCAAGAGGTATCTTTCACAATACCATCCCGAAAGCTCATCGCCATAAAGACTTACCCATTCAACTGGCGCCAGATCCCGTCTTTTCCGTGTGGATCTCAACTCTCCGGAATGATCAGGTACATAGGAGCCAGAAGTGTCTATCTCAACACTACCTTGCAACTGGACCTCTCATTGGCCGGAATAACCAGCCAAAATGTGTGCTAGACCAAGCATCTTAGTTCCCGATCTCAGCATCCATAACGAGTGCATCTAGAAGGACCAAGAGGTCCCTATCGCAGAGCCATACTTGATCCAAGAACATTCATGGAATACCAAACTTGGAAGTGCTGCTGGACCGTAGTTCTTTATCGTGGGACCCTAGCATCTTCAACTCATGTGGCACAGAAATCACTGGAGGTTGTCTATCTCAACACCATCCCATATGAGGCTTTCCACAGTTGAAACACTCCCAAGTTGGCGCGTGGGACCGGAAACCCAAGATGGATCACTAGTTCTGTTCATAACAACCACACAAAGTCAACACCAACAAAGTTCGTGATCTTTGCAATCCATTAGACAGTGACCATGAAGACTCAAGAAGTCTCTATCTCAAGACTATCCCTGAAATCGAAGTCACTCAAGGATATCCCAACCTAGATAAGTGCTGCTGGACCATTGTTTTTTTATCGTGGGACCCAAGCATCAAGGTAGTAACTGAGAAAGCCCAAAAAGTGTCTATCCCAACACCATCTTTGTGACTGACCGTTACAGTTGAGACACTTCCCAGTTGGTGCTTGAATCAGAAGAACTAACACCACAACTAATGTAGAAAAAGACCTGCAAACAAACACAGATCAACATGTAGAGCTAAAGGTAGAAATCTTGGTAACTACGGTAACGCTTTTTTCATGAAAAGCACAACTGCCACAAAAACAAATCCAGGACATCTCAGGCCATTTTCCACAAGTCGAAAGCTACGATCAAAGACATTAGACTAAACTTTATTAACACATTATTAAATCAATAACACCTTCTCTTCATATCTAAACATTCTACACATTGTTTCTAAAAGCAGAGTTTCTGCTCTTGGCCTTCATCTTTTCAATTCTAGCTCTCAATTGTGAAGTGACCTCAGTAGCACGATCCCAACTTTCATCTGTTGTACTTAGCACGCTGTTTCTATTAGTATTCTCCTTTTGTTCACCAATAGACAATGATCCAACTTTCTTATCAATTCCTTCAGTTGGTGATTTGATCGAATTTGAATCATGTAATGGAGTGAATCTTGAATATCTTTCACTTTCAGTAGAGTTCAAACTGTTTCTGTAACTTAATGAACTCGTTGACTGTTGGAAGGAGATGTTATTAATACTGCTCTGTTTCTGTAATAACTCGATCTCGTTTTCCAATTGCGAAATCTTCAACTTGGAAATCTCAATGTCTGACTGTGCTCTTTGTAGTTGGGTATCTTTGGATTTGATGGTCATCACGTCATTGGTATGTTGTTCATTCAATCTTTCAACTTTACTGGTCAAAGCAGAAATCTCTTTCATCAATCTGGAAGCTTCGTTCATAGATTCTTGAATTTGCCATTGTGATTTCTCCTTATCTTGTAACCACTTCTCCTTCTGTTGTCTTAGTTCCAATAGTTCAGCTCTTTCAGCATCACTTAGACCATGGTTGGTATTCACAGGAGCAGTATTAGTTTGAAGTGATCTTCCCGTTAGACCACGGGTACCTGACCCAATTCTGGATGTTGTTGGATCATTCTTCAATGGTGATGTTGGACTCCTCTTCGATGGTATCGTGGACGATGGAGTGGATCCCAGTGGTTTCTTTCTTAGTTGTGAGGTTGGTGGAATTGATGATGGCTTTGGAGCAAGTGATTTCCTCTTTGAGGCAGCAGCAGTAGTGGAAGATGGTTTCACAGAACTCGAGGATCTGGAAATAGCTTGTGGAGCAGATGTTGGCTTTGGTTTTGGTTTGGCGCTGGCTTTGGCCTTAACTTCAGCAGCTTCATAGAACTCCTTGATCTTCTTTTGTTTGATATCATCAACTTTCTCTAGGTAACCATTCAGCTCTCTTTCACCTGTGATCTTCATTAAAGTACCAACAACTTCAAACCCACTTGCCCTGACATCAGGTAGAGTATCACCAACCAACTTGATAGCAGTGGTTATTATACTTTCAACTTCAGTTTTGTTTGGAGCAACATTGGTTTCCCTCAAACATCTAATCAAGAATTTGGATGAAGCTAGTCTGACTTGAGGAGTCTTATGTTTCAAAGCAGCCAAAGTTTCTTCAAGGACATCTGATAGTGATGAAGTGGCAAAGACAGCATCCAAAGCGCCATTTAAGGCATCCAGTACACTTGGCTTCTTTTCTTTAGTTCTTTCAAGTAGTGGATTTAACACAATTGGGTAATATCTGTGGAACTTAGATCTTAGAGCTTTAGCCAAACACTCGATAGAGTTAGCAGCTAGAGCAACAACTTGGATGTTAACATCTTTAACACTCTTTGCCAAAATTCTTAATAATTCTTGATAATCATCATCGGCAACTTTCATCACTTGTAATTCTTTGTTCACTTCAGTTAATGTTTCAACTCTGTCCTTCCATTTTGGAGCACCCAATTTGGTAGCTAAATCTGAGGGAATCTTGCTCAGCACATTAACAGGATCAACCAGATCATAGGGGTCCACAGCTTGTGGAGCTTCAGCGTCACCCATAATCGTGTCACCATCAGCAGATACAGCAGCATCACCACCTTGGCTCGATGATTGGGCAGCTTCCATGGCTTCACGTTGTGATTTCAAATATCTCTGTTGAGTTGGCTTTTCATCTTTAACCTTCTCGAACTCCTTAGTCAAATCCTTCTGCTGTACAGGCTTTAAATCTGGAAATAGGATCTGTTCAATAGCAGCAGCACCCATCCACTTGTACAGTTCCACTGTCAATTTGGAAGTTTCCGCTCTAACTGTTCTATCAGCGTGTGAAAACAACTTTGGAAGACTAGGTAACACCAGTTTTGGGGAAATAGTGGCGGCACCAAACGCGGTATAGATTTCAACCAAGGCCTTAACGGTACCAGCAACAAGTTTAGGCAGTTTTGCAGATAGCGATGGGATCATTTGTTCAATGACAGGTTCTGGGGTATCTAGATCAACCAACCATAGAAGGGCATCAATACTCTTCTGTTTGGTACCAGCTCTTGATGATGATAAACCTTTCTCACAAAGACCAGTAACAACAGAATTTCTCAGTCTAACAGCAGCGTGGGTACCACCATACTCTAGGAAGGATACAAGGGCGCTGATACCGGCTTCTTGGGCAACAACATTACTATCAGTCACGATCTTCTTGAATAATTCCGGATTGGCTAAGAATGGCTTAAACACTTCATCTTCTTCATTTGGTGATTTCTGGAATTGGTTTGTGATTTCCTGGTAAGCTTCTAAACGTGCCTTCCAGACCTGAGAAGTTGTTAGTGGTAATCCCGATTATGATCAACGTTGAAGCTGTCTCTGGATCAAACATACCTTATGAACAAGACGTTCTTCTAGTGGAAGCGTGGAGTAATCAGGCTCCTCAGACATGGTGGTTCAGGGCAAAAGTGGTAAAACGTAGCAGTGCTTTCTAGCAGAATCAATAGTGAGGTACTTAAGCCACGAGTAACACGCTTACAACCAGCAGGATCTGTCTTTGGCAATGGCGTTTTGACGTGAAAGATCTCTGATTGTTGCATTTTTTTGTTTACCTTTTTCTGGCGGTCCAAGTCGGAATTTGCAGTTTTTGTGACACTCTGTGTGTGTTGTTGCTGGGGTAACAAGGAGCGAGAGGTCGGAAATCAATTAGTAGCTCAAATAGTCCATCAGAGGACATTTGGAGCCCTGAAGTGACCTAAGTTCCCCTTTAGATGTATTTTTGAGCCCGATCAGTGGCTTTGCCTCTTTATGGGCTTACCAATTTAACCAAACTCTGTTTCTCTGGTGAAACTCATCCAGGCCTTGATAAAAATTTGAAAAGCGAAAAAGTGTCACATTGGCCAATTGGGCCATTCAGCCATCGCCAAAACACCCTTTTAACTACTTCAAACATGGTCTCCACCCCAGAACTAAAGAAAGTGAGTGCTGAAACTTTGTAACTTGGCGTTTTCCAAATACTAACACCCTTTTAGTACATGGACAAAAGAGTCCTTATACACTTGAATGGTTCCCGTAAAGTCAGTGGGAACCTACGAGGCTACGACGTGTTCCTGGACATAACGCTAGAAGATGCCGTGGAAGAGAGCTCTAAAGACAAGATCCAGATCGGGTCCAGTGTCATCCGTGGTAATTCGATCCTGTCTATTGAAAGTCTAGAGAGCATATGAAGTGACAGAATCTGGTTGTGTATTTTATTTATCAAAACGAATGGACATCTCAATCCCAGCATTGGAATAACCGCACTTTTCGTAGAAGCCAACGTTCTTTGGGTCACAATCCAGAATGATCTTGTAAACGCCGGCTTCTTGACCAATCTTTGTCAATTCGTTGATCAAGATCTTACCTAGTTGTTTGCCCTGTTGGTCTTTGGCCACTGCAATGTCCTCGATGTGGCCGACTAGACCACCTTCATGGATGAGCTTCTCCTCGACAATGACCATCCCCGTGGCAACGACCCTAGAACTCTGGTCTAGGATGACAATTGGGTTGTAAGCATGTTTACCATTCTCCAGCTTGATGGAATCCCATTTTGAAACGATGGAGGTGAAACGTTCTTTGGTGATGGAGCCAACGGTGGTCAGCACAGCCAAAGTGTCCAAGACACCGTTTTCATAGTCTTCAGCAGTGGTTCTTCTCACACTGTAGCCTTCTGGGAGCACAGGAGCAGACATTTTGAGTATTTATTGAGGGAATGTTTCTTTTTACTCGACCTGTTCTGTTCTCGGTTCAAATTTTTATGCCAAATCTCGAAACCAAAACATCAACACCGTGTCTATAAATACAACATACCCAAAATGCCTGAATTAGAACAACCACTGAGTGACGATGCAGCCCACCGCGTACAAAAGCTTCGAGAGCTCCTTAAAGTCACAAAACACGACCTCACTGCAGACACTGACTCCCAGCATGAGAAGCACCTGAACAAGGCGCTCCTCCAAAAACAACAGTTCCTAAAAGTCGCTACACAGCAGTTGAAACTCCAGCCTGAATTGACACCAGAGGAAGAACTAAGAGGGCTCACCGCCACGAACAACAAGATCCCTTTCAAGCTGGAACGTGATGATGTCATCGATGTGTCGTTGGCCCATGAGAAACTAGACTCTGATATCGCTGAACTTGAAGCCCTGTTGACGCGTCGTGAGCAAAACACGAAAGAGGTTAAAGAACAAATACGGTATCAAAAGGAACTACAGTCGCATTTGAAGTATCTGAAGGACCAACTCCAGGCCAAAATTGATGCTGATGAGGCACCAGAGGAGCCAGAACAAGAGGATGAAAGGATACAACAGATCAGATACGAAACATTGAAGAAACATCGCCAGTACTTGATAGATACTTACGAAGTTGACATAAGCGACCTGAAATAAAATGAAGAAAAGCCATTCATTAATTCTATAAATAAGCAGTAGTTAAAAAAACAGGTAATAAGCAAATTTTCATAAGCCAAGGTATCATAGTCCAAAGTAGCGTATAGTGTAATGAAAACCAGTTCATACACCGATGAGGGATGGGGAGTCAGTCGTGAAAGTCGTTCAATGCAAGGGTCGTAACAATAAATTAAAGTCAGAGACAACGGCCTAATATGTAGGCTTGTTCCCTGATCTCTTCAATCTTAGGGACTCTCTCTTTCTGTTACTAGTGGCGTTGAACAAACCTTCTGGGATCACCACATTTCCTGATGGATATTCACCAACTGGAGTGCCAGGGAGCGAAGTATCCTGTAGGAAACTTGGCTGTAATTGTGAAGTGGTGGTGGAGACTGGTGGTAATGGCATTGTTTGGAACTGTGAATGGGCTGTTGGTGGTGTTGGTGGAGTTTCGAAACTGAAGTAACCGTCTGTTGGAGTGCGTAGGTCAAACATCGGTTGTTGTAATTGTGATTGTGGCTGTTGTTGTTGGTTGGTGGTGTTGAAACGGGATGATAGGTTGATGGTTGGGAAGTTTGACAAAGAAGTAACAGAGTTGGCACGGGAAGCAGGGATGCCGTTCCCCGTTGGCTGTGAAATAGTGGATTGACGGCATAATTGGATTAGTTTCTGTCTGATGATAGTTAGGGAGTAATTGTTGACTTCGATCCCGATCTCCACGTTGTTATCCATAGCTTTCTTCAATGCGTCCTTGGAGACTTTGTTGATGACACCGGATGGTGGATTCAACTCGTTGAATGGGGTAATTGTTGGGTTTGTCTGGTAGTTCTGGTATGTTTCAACTAATAAGTCCTCGAAGCCCTGTGTCAGCTTGTAATGAGACGCGAAGGAAGCGATGTTGAAGTCGCCATTATGGCTCATGTTGGAAACACTGGAGGCGATGGAAGACACGGAGGTAGTACGACCACAGCGTGGAGGTTCTGGCCAGTTGTAATCTTTGTAAGTCATCTGGTCTGTTGGAGTGGACACGGGTGTGAGTTCATCCATCATCATTAGGTCCTCATCTGTGTGAGCGTTTGCAAGTTCTGTGGAGATGGCCATTGGGAAGGGGAATTTGTTGACGAGCATAGTAGCAGAGTGGTATGGTTAGCTTCAACTGATTAGCAGTGTCTTGGTAGTACTGTAGCTGTGTTGGGAGAATGGAGAAAGCTCCCGATTCCAAAAACGTAGCCAAAGTGATCTTTATAAACCCTTTTTGAGGACTGCTCAGAAAGGGAGCGCAGCTGTGCGCCCAAAGGGGAAATAAAAACTCCTTGCAGATAAAGACAGCGCAGGAAACGCAGCTTTTACGCACTAATATGCACAATCTGCACAGCAGCGTGCAGCATCTCTCCGAAAGTGAAAGCGCTCCTTTCGAACAAAAGAAAGAAAAAATCAAGAGTGTAAGCCATGGAAGCTGGTGGAGGATTTGGTGGTTGCTCTTTGGTGGGTGTCGGCCCATATTAGGAGGCCAGGATGGGCTCCGAGCAACGACCAGAAGCAAGTAAGAGCTGCTTTTAATGGTAGTAGCCCCCTATTTCTCCGATAAGATCCAGCCGATCCCTATTCTTCCATAGAAATGATCCAGAAACTCATACAACGGGAGAGAGCCCAGGGAAACCGGCACTCAGCACCGCTTCACCACCGCTACCAGATCACCCCTGCGAGAACTAAAGAGGCCCCCAGCAGTGGGCACGAGGGATCGAGGACTCCATCTGAAATTCAACGCTCTATGCCTACAGACGACATCCACCAGGAACAGGACCAGCACTCACTGCTTCCTCCGTCAAGTTCCACTTGGAGTGCATCCTCGCACGTTCCCTACAGAACCCAGATGGAATCTCTGATCCAGAAATTCGGAAACCACGGTGATGCACGCCACATGCACTTTCCCTTTTAGGCAGTGCAATTGCAAAGGAGGATTCGCGGCAGATGGCAGGATCAACAAAATTTACGTGTTTGACGGGGACAAAATTGGGGGCCCTTCGCCGGTGGATATCGAGCAACCACAAAAGAGCAATAGAGCAGCTCGCTGGTGATCTGTCTCACCGTTGAATTTTTGCCACCAGGTTGCTCTCAGACCTTCCTTAATCTCCGCCAGTGGACGCGTCGCGTCGCGTCCTATTTTTTCCCTTTTTTCCCTTTATCTCAGAACGCGACGCGTCAAGACGCGCTCAGGTTGTATGAAAAAAATTAATTATCTGCCGGCAGATCCGCGTTTTATTACATACAGGAACCTTTGCAAAGGAACTGCTCGCGAGAGGCCGATGCGGGCCAGTTGACATTTCGGGTTGCATCACCAGGGTGATTCATTCTCGTCTATTAGTCAGAGGCATAGGCGAGAAGCTGAGAACACAGGATTTTTTTCAAAGGTTCAACTACGTAATGCGTTGGATTTCTCAAATGTTGATGTCATGGACCCTGATAATGTTGGCAACTTTAAGAGGGGTCGTTAGCATTGCTCTATGGCAATAGGCACTGGTGCCTTATCGGTCTAGATACCCTTCCATATTCTTTCGAAACAACAGGAACGTATACACTCCATCTTGAGATCTACTCATCACTGATGCGATCCATATATATGTCTGGTCTAAACAGCGAATCTTTCCGAAAGTGGTTCATTTGATCTACTAGCGAAGGCCCCTCAGAAGTGAATCGTCGCTGATACAAGTGTACCTTTTCATTTCAAATAGCATGTTGTGCTGCTTGTTTGTCTCGAGGGATCTACTCCACCGTAGTATACATGTGCCTTTGTTGAACCTTAGCTTGTCAAGAATGTTGGGAACTGTGGTGATCGCCCATAATTAAGTCCTGAAGCAGTTCCAACAATTACACAGACTCCGATGAAATTTTAGTTAGATTGCAGAACAGAGTCATTGATTGAGTACGAAGACAAAGTGGTGTCCTAAATCTGTGTAGCTTTAAGCAAGGGTCCATAGTAGTTGGATTGTGTGCCTTGACAACTGCAAGAGTCTCTACGTACTACGCGTACGCCGTAATTATATGCGCAAAAGAACACGAAGGGCTTACGCCCTCTGCGTTGCACATTCCCACTAAGGCAAAGATCTCAGATCAAGATCAAGGGGAACTCTTTCACAGCTGAACCCTGTAGAAACAGCCATGGCAGCCTGCTGGCGTCTCGAGTTTTGAGGCTTCGCCAGCAGGTATCCATAGCACAGTAACTCGCGTAGTGGGCCCGCATAATGCAACCACTCTTTCGCTCTGCCCAGAGCTGAGTCCTTCTTTTAGCATCGTTTCTGTCGGCACGGTGAGGCAGATCAATAAAAATTTTCAGCTTAGCCCGCTCGGGATTCGCCAACGTCTATATATATACCAGAAAATCTAGTGAGGCTACGGCCGTAAGAGAAAAAAAAGGTGTCTCCCTGTTGACACAACGTGATTCTTTTGACACAACTGGGGGCTGTGTACTTAAACTAGCCGTTCTGCCGTCTCACCTTCTCCGGCAGTGTGTTCTCTGTGTGCCGATAATACGGACTCGATGGTTCCCGGTCATGGAGTTGTGAAGTTTTTAGTTTAAGCTCGCGAAATCTGTATAGATTGCATGCAGCCACCTTCTCTCCATTTAGATCGGCGCACTATAAATTTCAACGGTGAGATCTGATCTCGTGCAGGTACTCCATTGTTTCTTTGCAACCGTCTAGATCCAAAAAGTATATCTTCCCATTGGGTTAAAACCGTTGGAGAGCGATCTAGGCCTCTGTTAGCTTTGTGAGATCTACTTTTGAATCGTTCTATCTGACATCCCATGCCAGGTCGATAGTCCTAATGCGTTGGCCTCTGTGCACTCCTTCTGGGGAACAAACTTCTGGTGCAGTGCTACCGTGTTGGCAACCAAGCACTGCTTTTCTCTGATCCATGACAAGCTGCTGCCTTTGCCTTAGTACCCTCGCTAGTGAACAATTAGTCCCGAGCAACTTGATGTAAAAATTTACGCAGGCGCCATCATCACCGTATTCTGAACAAGTTAGTGGACCGTGAAAATGGGATCGGCCGTCAAACGAGGCAGCCAATCAGCCAGCATACCGACATGCCAGCTTCATAAGCGGGTCTCGTCCTCGCTTTGATGCAATTCGGTGCACGATACCTACCCCCTTCGACATGTATATTTATGCCTGGTGTCAAACCCACACAAACTTGCGGATTATCACCAGCACTGTGAATACTGGCGATCGCTTGATAAGGCACAGTGCGTATTCTGGACCGTTGAAACGTTACAATGGACAATGGGCTTGTGACTACTACGTGGGAGATAGCAATATGGCAAGGGTAAGCTGGTGAATGGTAAAGGTCGGGGCGCCTTTAAAGGGTCGTTATAAGCCCAGAATGAGAACTGGGTTACAAGGGTCTTGATTTGAAAAGATAAGGCCGATCTGGAACAATGTGGAACAATTATTGAACTCAGATGAATAGCAAGATAATGATTAGGATTGTGGATGAGGGACCTCTCGTACTGGATCCCCCAAGGACAGATCAAATCACCGCTACAGCTGATGAAGTACTTGAAGAGTCTGCTACTTATTGGAAGGCAACAGTAAAGTTGGCGTTCAAGAAGGAAGTTGCAAAGCTTCTCACTTTCTGGAATAACTGTGACCGGGCGAGCAGTCTTGACAGCTACCGTAGATTCAGTATTTTGGGGCTCAAGATAATTGGCAGTTGGCATTGGACGTTGTGGCTTATTATGAACTTCTCAGGGCCCTTCAAGTTTTCTCTCGAACTATTGAGTCTTCAGCTGTGGGGGCATCCTTCAGATAGATGGGGTGGGTATCACCTCAATGACAGGTCACAATACAGCGACGGTCTAGTGCATATGGCTTCAGTGGGCAATAAGTGATGGCGATACCACTCTGTGATTATCATCAACACATCTGGTGTCAGAACAGATGGGATCACATCTACAATAGTTGGTGGTTATATGACAAAGGTTACATATCTCTCGGGTCTCTCTAGAGGAGAGAGTTTCTATATTTCAACGAACTGTGGTCCGCGTTTATAATTCGAAAAGATGGCGCTATAAGAATATGGGATCAGAGACACTCTGGTATTTTGGGATACAATATCATAGTGAAACAAGGTGAATCCAGATGGTAACAAAAAAAGTGAATGACCAGCTGAACAGAATCTTCTCAAAGGACGGCCAGTCGAAGTGTAGTATCATGTATGTACCATGGAGCCAGTACTGCGACGTTTGAACTCGGGAGCTTTAAACCAAAAGCAGTACAAGAGTGAATATACAATACTTACACTCTTTCCATTTTGAGCGGGACACGCTTTTTTCGGAATTCGGAATTTTGGTCTACATGATAGCTTGATAGGTAAACAACAAGCTTAACCACACAGTTAAGCGACTTGAGGTTCACCAAGACCAAGAGGTGTCGAAGAGAGACTACACATTTCAAATAAGATATCATTATGGACCCACTTGACCTCTTTTCGGAGGAAAATACGCCCAAGAGAAGACACTTATCCTCGCGTTACAAACCATCATCACCAATAGAAGAGACAGAAACGATACGTGAATTAAGACTCGTTGAGGCTAATAATGAGCTGCTGTCCCAGAAGAAGGAGTTAGAATGTGAGATTAAGGAGCTAGAAATTCGCTGGAATGAACTTCAGAGTAAGAATAACGAGGAATTGGAGATCTTGGACAAGGAGGAAGATGAAATGATCTTCAAGTTGTTATTGAGTAAAGTTGACGAAGACCAAGCCCTTGAAGAGGAAGATGATGATGATCTGGTCGAAATTAGTGGTGACAAGTATGGTGCGAAGCCTTTGAGGGGTTGGGATAAGAGAATTGAATTCTTGAAGAGGTTTTACAAAGAATTGGAAATTACTGATGTGAGTTCACGCTTGAGTCTTGAGTACGAAACTGGTGTTAAGACGCTCGTGAAGACCATTTCATTCAAGGTCACATATCCAAGACTGATATCGTTTGAAATTGATGTCAGATTGAAGAAACAGGAAGAATCGTACACGGTGTGGAAACTGGAGATAAGGAAACAGTCCAATAATAAGCTTAATACAACTTTGCTAAAGATCCAATCTCACTTCATCAAAACAAAAAACATCAACCAATTCCTATTCGCCATAAATTCACTTCATGAATCCCTCAAGACCCGTCATGAGCTGTTTCAGGACCTCCAATCCAATTTCGAAGAGCAAAAGATATCTCCACTGACATCGGTCTTGAAGTTCCAAGAATTGGAGATACAATATGATATAACCTTTGATCCACAACTAGAGAACATCCTTCCTGTGATCAGTGCTAACGATTCCAAATGGAACAAGGTATTATTGGATCTAATTGATATCTACGGAGTAAAGGTCGGCTTGGAGAGATTGTTTGAGCATTATGACGATGTTACTAAACCATGATAAATTGACGACTGCTAATGACAACTATTCTACTCTATACAACCATCTGTAGCTAAAACAGTCATAAACTGCCCTACTCTCCTTATAAACTTCACCTGTTCTGAGGGTAGTTCAAAGTTGGTGATGTTTGTGGTGTCTGGATGTTTCCCGAACACGCTCAATTTTTTCAGCTTTTCGAGCCAAAAGCGAGTGAAATTGAAAGATCACGAGTGATCAGATGCAAAATCGCTGGAGAATTCCGAGAGAAACAGCACTTTGGCCCTCTGAACACACCAGCAAAGCGTCCCACCACCAGAACCCACCAGAGCCCGCCAGAATGCCCATGTACGACCCCATCCACGACACGCTGGTTGAGACAGAGGCCCCACAGAGCCGTGATGATCGGTACACAGAGTACGTCAACGGCGCCCCTGTCGTGAGCTACTTGCCCACGGACGAGGAGGAAGCTGAACACGATGACCCGATTGAGTGGGAGGAGATCAAGTCTGCTGAGAAGGAGGCTGCCCCTGGGAAACCCGTCATCCTGAAGCACCGCCTGACCACACACAGTGGGAAGGGCGTGTTGGGCACCAAGAAGGGCAAGAAGGTGAGCCCTGGCAAGAACGCCACCGTGTTGATCTCAGCACGTTCAAGACACCTGAAGAAAGAGGATGGGAAAGCTTTTTGGAGAAGAGACATCCAGTACGAGTTCCTGAAGTTGCTGTTCGATGAGGATACAAAGGCCTTCAGAGATCCATTCCCTGATTCTCAAGAATACGTGCACATTGACGGCAGAGTCAAGGACCCAACCACTGGGAAGCTGAGCTTTGCTGAACTTTACATTAAGACCATTGCCCATTCTCCAAAATGCTCCAGAGTGTTGAAAGATAGATTGCTCAACGACATGAAGATGTCCATACCGACATGTATGATCTGTCTGCTTGTCAATGTTGGTAGAATGAACACCACCATCAACTTTGTCCCAGATATGAAATCCCAATTGAGAACTTATCATTCAATCCCATCATTACAAATAAACTACGGTGACACCAACCCAGGATCACAAGTTGACAAGAATGACAAACAATTACAAGACACACCACGTTTGAAATCCATCTTGAAAGTGCTATGTGACGAACCAAAGGAGCCCAATGGCCTTCCATCCCTTGAAAGCATTCAGACATTCCCAAAGACAAACATCATCAATTTGATCTTCATCCTATGCAATGCTGAAGAATCCATCAACAAGAAGTTCTTTGAGAAGTTTGACTATAAGTTCTATGACCTATTGATGAGCTCCAAATATGAGCCTGGTGACCGTGTCAGACTGTTCCTATGGCTAATCTACAACTACCTCGAGACAAATTTGCATAATGATGAAATCATCCAGAATCCATTTGGTCCAATGGTGATGTTGAGAGAGGCTAAAGAAGATTATGACATCGATACAGAAGAAGAATTGAAACTAGGTGAATCATTGTATGAACAAAGAGTGAAATTCTTAGCTGAAGATGCCGAAGGTGAAAAGGAACCAGCATCAACCACTATCAAATCGTCACCAAACAAACCAACTAAAACACCAATCAAAACGACAAAGGCCCCAGTGACACAGAGTGCTACTAAGGAGAAATCAGAGAAGAAAACCAAACCAAGACTAAAACCACTACCACCACCAAAGAAACACGTTGTTGCTCCTCCACCTGTGTTAAGACAGGACATCGATGTGGACAAAATCTTCAAGATCGTTAAGAATTTGAAACGCCAACATCACAGAAAGAGATTGAGAGTTGGTTTATTAAAGCATGAACATGGGAGAATCTTAAGAGAGGAATCAGACAAAACAGAAGAAGACACGATGATCAGACTAAGACTGAAGAATTACAAGGGCGATTATTCTGAATACTCTTCGAGATTCAATGAGGTGTTTAAAAATTTGAAAAGTGAGTATGCTGAAGTGAGCAAAGACTCAGTCACCAGTGTCAACAATGATGCTCAGTTTGAATATGCTGGTGACTCTGACCTGTCTTTGAAGAGCTTCAAGATATGAGTTTAATGTTTACGATTGAAATGGACGAAATTATTTTAGCAATGAAACACGTCTATTGTAAGTCTTCTATAACTTTGCACTTCTTGTGAAGTACTCATTAGCCAATCTAACAACTTCTTGTGCTAGACCATAAGAGGCCTGGTACCCAGCACCACCAATCCCATAATTATGAATGATCGAGCCTTCTCTCTCAATTCTGACATTGCCTTTTCTCCCTGGTCTTAGACCAACATACTCTTCGATGACATCGACTTCAGGACCGTTCCCATAAGCTGGATCCAAGATCTCTGGGATGTACTTCTTAGCTCTTTCAATGATACGCTTCGACAGTTCAGGATCGACGACAGTAGACCAATTGTTTGGAATGTGTGTACCACCAACGATCCCACCACCTTCCTTTCTAGGAAAGGCATAGAATGATTCGTTCTCGTAGCCAGTTGGTTTCACAGAGACCTGTTTAGGGAAGTTGTTTCTGATTCTGACAATTTGACCACGAATTGGAAAGACGTCTTTATCTTCAACACCACCTAGGAAGCGGGCTAATAAACCTGTAGCGTTGACTACCAAGTCTGCCCTCTCACCTGAATGGTGTAGTGCATAAGCTTCGTTGATGTGTTTCAAGTTCTTTCTCTTCAGTGTCCCACCAAGTCTGTGCACTTCTTGTAGTAGGTAGTTCAAATATAGCGATGTTGAAATAGTGATACTGTCACATTCATACCCACCGACAATGTCATCATCCAACCCAGCAGGGATGTCATCTTTTCCAAGCACTCTGTAGTTCTTCACGAAGTCTTTAAACCAAGGCTCCACAAACTTCCCATTGACCAACTGGTGCTCTTTAACGTACTTTCTCTGTCTGACGATATGCACAGCTGCACGGGGTTCATTCTCAGCTAGCCACAGGAAACGGTGGTACCCAGGCTTGTCTATCTCATTCAGAAAATGGTCATTGGGACCACCAAACGAGTGCCAATTGGCACCAGCGTAAGGGGAAGCATAGTATGGATCTGTCTCACCAGGAATCGAACGGCCCAAAATGGTGACATCGTAGCCCTCTTGGAGCAGTTTCAGGGCGGAAGTGAGACCAGAGACACCGGCACCGACGACAACGACTTTCTTACTCATTTTGTGGTTGTTGGTGTGTCTTCTTGATGCTCTTTGTACTTTTCAAGGAGGTTTTGAAGAGAGATGGATCTGTTTATATGGCGGTTTTATCTTTTTTTCCCACTCTTCGGGTACATGCACGATAAGGGATCGATAAGCGACAAGTCACAAACATCAAAAGTTTACTTGTGACTGCGAGTTAGGGACATTGACTTCTACCTAACGTCTAAAATAGCTCCAGCCTCCACCTATCGAAGTTCTGGGATCATCAATGAAGAATCAACTTGGGCTTCCACACAATATCGAAGTTGATTAGAGAGATTTGTTCCTAGAGTATTGGAGACACTGCACAGTGCACTGCACAGTGCACTGCACAGTCCATGGACGTTCTGAAGAAGAAAACTTTTCATTCTGAAACTTGGGATTAACTTGGAACTTTACCAAAACTCATTGGCTTTCTCAAGCTCCCGTGTCCCCTACCAGTTTTCCATAGTGGCCCTGCCAGTAATGGAGAGCCGGGAGCTGGGATGATTCTGAAGAATTGTCTTCCCACCTTGTTTAGTTTAGTTGTATACGTAAGTTTATAATTAGTTTTATTTTATTGTCTGTTACATATGTCATACTGCATGCATTTAGGCGTATACTTGTACAACTGTTAATCTATCGACTTGTTTCGTCATAGCTACATTCCAAATTAGTCCAGTACATCTACGTCCAGCTGAGCACCTCAATTGATCTTGTATTCCCACCGGTTATTTGAATTGATTGACTCTACACCTACTGAGACCAGACATTGCCGATAGAACACTCCCTGTTGTTAATCACGCGCGCTGCATATGGCGAATATATGCTTGAAAGTCGAACTCAATCACTGTCAACTCATCTTGAACAAAAAAAGTGATAAATAAGTAAAAAAAACAATGATGTCCCCACCAGTAGTCTAAGAGCAGCAAATTTTGGTAGATGCTCAAAAGCGCTAGGAATTATGTATCTGCAAACGATGAATAGTAGAGTCAAAGTCGTGGCCATCCCAACACTAGCAATCCATGGATGGAATTGGGCAGCTGTTTGCAGCATGAATTCAATGATTTGAACCTGTCTGAACGGATGAAACTCCAAGTATATGTCATAATGAAGTGCTAGACCGACTGCCATCCAGCCAGGATTGCGTTGATGCACGACTGGACGAGGCCCGAGGGCGTACTGGGCGTGGAGGCCAATGACGGCGTCGAAAACGCACTGGTTCAAGTTCCATTCTGTCGTTAGGCAAACGGGGATCATCTCTGTCTAGTTGGCCTAAATGGGCAGCTAATCTGCCAACGACACCGGGATTCAATTCCTGGGGCGCTGGCCTTTGGGGGTTGTCGGCCATGATCTCTGACGTTTGGAGCTGGAATATGGGCTTCGTATAGCACTTTTGCGTGCCTGGGCCCTGGCACTACGTACGATATATTGTGCACAAAATTAGCCGCGGAGTAAGCGTTATTGTAGGCGTACACTAAGTGTGTATTCCGCTGAAAAACCTCCGGCAGATCTTAACTTCGCACCAAAGAAACATTGAGTAGATGAACGACAGGAACAGGAAGAGCCCTAATCTCCCGTAAGGCACCTTGCGGTTTGTCTCAGAAAGGATCCCGATAGTGTAAGAAAGGACAAGCAGTAATGGGATGGCAATGTTCGACATTATGAATAACTTCTTCCTATGCTTTTATCTCCTTGTTTCTGCAAAGGGCACGTCGCAAGTAGGTGCCATGATACATTTTAACAAAGTATCATCAGTGGGAAGAACTTTGAGTAAAGAGACTAAAGGTAGGTTTGTTCCTGTAGCACTTGCTGAGAAATGATCAAGTAAAGTTTCAGGTCTTACCCCCGGAGACTTCAAGCCTTTGTCGGTGTATTTCAGCCCTAGGTAATTATTGGTATCAAACACCAATGACTTTTTGCATGTGTTATGGGCTGCAAACTGTTCCCAGGAGTCCCAAACGTCTAAATCCCTAGTAATGATGAAGAAGGACTTTGTGCATTTTCGGAGGCTCAAGATTGATGGTGAGTCAAGGTAGTTGTAGCTCACAAAAGGGTGGATGGCTAGCCAAATGGAATACTCTTTAGCGATTAATGGCTTCAGCATTGGCTGGCCATTCAGCCTGCTAAATAGCTCCAGATCTCGGTTTGAGTGTGGGTCAAAGCCGACACTTCGAATAATCAAACGTGCAACCTCTGTTGGAAATTTCTCGACAGCGAACCCCATGCAGTTCTTCTCTGACATCTAATAGTATTATCTGGAAAGTATACACTTTGTATTATAAGCAGTGCTTTGTCTTCTCTCTAAGGTAGCTAGTAGCTAAGTGCTGCAGATTGTATGAATACCAGAACAAAGAAGATCAATTTAACCATTTTAGCGCACATTCAGAAATTTGCTCGTTAAAAGTCCTCTGTTTATATGGCTGACAGACCTCGAGACCTTGGCGGCTATTTTTGATCTGGGCACAATTCTGGTTCGCGCGCTTGTTCAAAGTTCAAAGTTCAACGCTCAATGCTAAAAGCTCATACTTTAGCAGATGTAAACTACAGAACATGCTAGAGTGTAGGACCTAGATCTATCTAAAAGCAATACACTTTGTTACGACGGAGGTAACTTCAATATCGTACTAGCGACAATTCTTCTGAATGTTGTAGCATCTGATGGTTGATATGTCAACTCTTGACCTTTAGCCAAATGTAAAGCATTCATCAATGTAAAGATACCACAGTCAGAGCCATTCTGTTGTTGAGGACAGTCCAGAATGTGTTCCTTTGTGAAGCCCTGGCCCAGCTCAGGGACTTTTTGTTTCTTGGTCTCTTCCTTTACGTATACTTCTAATTGGTCTAATGCTCTTTCACTGAACGGCGTCTTTGATGTTGCTAATGAATCCAAATAAATAATCTTCTTCTCTTTCATCTTGATGGCACCAAGCACCCAATGTGTTTGATGGACGTTGATTGGAGCAAGGATGACCTCCAGTTTGGAAATGTCACCACCCCCTCTCTTTAACCACTTCTTCACACCGTTGTAACCCTTAGTAGTCAAGTTTGAAAAGAAGAATGAACTGAAACCATAGACCTTCTCTGTTTTGAGTGTTTTTAGGAAAAGTTCAATCACAGTGTCGTTCAACCACTCTCTATCAGCCAAGGTCTTAATATCCTTCACTGTCACATCAATATCGTAAGCCGTTAGCACAACGTTATGATCATCTTCCGTTCTAGTTCTCCAAATGTCCTGCACGGCTGCCTCCTCTTCCTTGCTGACCTTCTTGATTAATGTGGAACGCGGTCTTGTAGCTTCAAGTTTCTCTTTATGGATCTGTTCTTGTAGTTTTCTTCTCTCATCCAGTAGTTTCTGGTAATATCTGAACTCTTCATCAAACGTTAGCTTGCTTGTGTCAAAGGTGAATGAGAATCTAGATGGTGTTGGTGGAACGATTTTAACTTCTTTCAGGAACACGACATCATCTTCATTCTCTGGACTTTGTGGGGAATCACTCCAATTCTTTCTGATTGTCTCTGTTAGGTTTCTGATGTTGGACAGTAGTTTGTTATCATTAGCAACTTTTGGTGTTGGTGGACTAGTGCTTCTAGCTTTAGGTGGTTTGTATTGACCCTTGTAGACGGATCTCAGGTACGCAGATTCTAGATTTGTGGATTTATAGACCTTGGACCTTCTGATGAATTTTGTACCATAATCCTTGCTATCGGTGGTCGTTTGCTTCTCTAGGTTCCAGTCGATTGGTGATTTGCCAAACTTGACATCGTCTTCCTTTGGATTGAGTTCTGGTTGGAAATTTGTTTCAAGTAGCGTCTTTCTCAATGGAACTTCTTTCTCTTGGTCTTTATCTTCTATCGTCTTCTCCTCAACTTTTCTCTTCTTCAGATCATTAGCTATACTCTCGTCGTCCCCATGCTGAGCTTTGAACTTATCCTTCAGACTAGCAATGGACTTCTTGATGAACCCACTTGCAAAACCTGACAAGAACTTCAAGAAATCACCAGTCTCTTCACTTGCAGCATCATTCTTCACCGAATGCTTCGTCCAGTCCTCTTTCTTCTTCAGGAATGATATTGGTTTCTTTGGTTTGGACGATGGAATGGAGGAGACAGAGCTGTTACGGCTCAAATGAGGGCTTTGTTTGATGACACTTTCATTGAGTAGGAGCCCATCTGTATAATTGTAATTGTTGTTTCTTTTTCTCTTTCTACCCAGAATTGGGCGATTTTTCTGGGGACCCTTTGCCCTTGGATCCAATGACATCTTCACGAAAGGTTCTACCAGCTTCAACCAGGGTGAGATCAACGATTAAGTCCATGAAACCGCTAATTTGTTTTGTTTTTAGAGGTTTTTTGATGATCTGAAGTCGGAATTGCTTCCCCAAACTGAGCCGGAACTCTGTATTATCACGTGAATGTCACGCCTCCGATATTTCCCAATCAGGACACACAAAAAACGCGAACGCTTTTTTCCAAAATGAAAAACCTCAGACAAAACACGCAATAAAGACGTGTTTACCAATCGATAAATCGAGTCTCCCCGTCCTTTCACTCTTTGAAAACTGTGCCCATCCGCTACTGTTGCTATACCACTTTCTAATTCGCGAGATTTCCACTGTTTCATTATCATTGGTACTCAGAAATTTATACCTCAAGAACCACTGAAGCCTAACCCATGTCACTAGCCAAAGAGAACATAAACTCTGCTGGCCAAAATCTGGCGTCCCAGCATGTGATAGGTGGTCAATTACAGAGGGAAGACTCCCTAATCACTCCAACTGCCTCGTTCCAGGAGTCCAGCACGATTTACACGGCGACTTATTCCGGCGTCAAAGTCATTGAAATGACCGTGAAGGGCGTCGCTGCCATGAGAAGACGCAGTGATAGTTCGTTCAACGCTACCCAGATACTGAAGATTGCCGGTCTGGATAAGGCCAAGAGAACAAAGATACTGGAAAAAGAGGTCCATACAGGTACCCATGAGAAAGTCCAAGGTGGTTATGGTAAGTTCCAAGGGACCTGGATTCCGTATGATAGAGCCGTTGCCTTATCCCAACAATATGAGGTTTATGAAGACTTGAAACCCTTGTTTCTTTACAACGCATCATCTTCTGAAGCCAATGACACCCCTACAAAAGAGCAAGCTATTGCTGCTCAGAGAAAGAGGTCTAATTTGGAATCATTCAATGGTCTACCTAAAGGTGGTAACAGCTTTTACAAATCTATGAGCAAACAACCTTCAAATCTAGGAAGATCATATTCTACATTAACAGAGAACGATGAGACCGAGGTCATAGAGAACAATGGCTCTCCTTTGAAGAAGGCTAGACTAAGTCAAGACAATTATGATGATGATGAAGATTTGAAGAACTTGAATGTCGAGATATTTGAACATGATTTGAACATTGATAATCCAAATACTCCATTCACATTAGAACCATTGAACGGCTACCTACCTGAACATGAACATTCCAAGGAAGTTATAACCCAAATCTTTTTAAGCCAAGACGCTGAGACCTTAGCTGATGCTGTTGGGGGTGAATCTGCCCTGGTGGATGTTGATCTAGATGTTTCCATCGATGAACTGGGTCATACTGCTCTACACTGGGCTTCATCATTGGCAAGAATACCACTTGTGAAAGAGCTTGTTCGTCGTGGGTCAGTGAGAATTAGAGGTAACAGCAGTGGTGAAAGTCCCCTGGTAAGATCTGTCCTTGTCACAAACAATTATGATCAAAATTCCTTTGATGAGTTGTTAAATCTGTTGTATCCATGTATCCCACTCCTGGATCATCAACGTCGTTCTATCCTACATCATATTGCCCTAACGGCTGGTATTAAGAAGAGAAGTTCAGCTTCACGTTACTATTTGGAAACATTATTAGAGTGGATCGTTAAGAAAGGTTCCAAGATTTCCAAAGGTTTGATCACGTTGGGTAAATTCATGAATGAAATTGTCAACACACAAGATAAGAACGGTGATACACCTTTAAACATTGCCGCTAGAATTGGTAATAAGGCTATTGTTGAACAATTGTTAGATGTTGGTGCTGATCCATCCATTCCAAACAGAGCAGGTTTGAGACCTGTTGATTTCGGTATCAACGTCAATGGTCTTGTCACTTCTAAGAAGTCTGAGAATATCCCTCAACAACAACAGCCACCTGTTCCACTGGGTCAGAATTCTTCCAAGATCTTGGAATCCATGCATCAAGTGTTGACAAGACTGGATACTGATTTCCAAAGTGAGATTGCCGCTAAGCAAAACAAGATTGATGAACTCCATGTGAATTTGAGAAAGTCTACACAGGAACTATCCAAAAACCGTACCACTCTGGAGAACTTGAAGAGTTTGGAGATTAGATTGAATGAATTAAAACAGAAGAAGATCAATATTGAGAAATCTATTCAAGAAGAAGAACAGAAATTCATTGATCAAACCACAGAACTTGGATCCATTGGTAATTACAACGTTGATTTTGATGCTGATGAACCATTCAGAATCCTACACATCTATCAATTCTTTGTTAACCAACTATCACAGAAACATTCCAAAGAAGAACAAGAGAATGCCTCTTTGTTCTCATTAATCAGTGAAGATGACATTCAAAATCTAACGATAGAGTATAACAACCAACAATTGAACTTGTCAGAACTCCCACCATCTGTGATCTTGAAAGCTAGAATCCAAGCATACAAAGAAAACGAGGACAATTTGAAAAATTTCTTACAAGACCTAAAAAAGAATTCTTTGTTATTAGAATCCAAGTTCAGAAGAGTGGTGGCTTTATGTACTGGTGTGGAGGAGACAAAGATAGATGATATCCTTGATGGATTAGTCCAAGCTGTTGAGAGTGATCCAGATGAAGTTGATATGGGTCGTGTTGTGGGCTTTTTGAGAAAAGTTGACGATAACGTTGAAGCGTAATGTATTCTTTAAATGTTTTTGAAATAATGTACTATTGTTTAATGTTAGATTCCTGTAGTGGAAACGCCACACTCACGCCAGTTGATCACACTCCCATCAAATTGACATGTAGTACAAGTTCGCGGA